>CABFWB010003989.1:14028-48126 GCA_902151455.1 Timema bartmani
ATAGGGGCTATAGCCCTGGGCCCCCGCTGGTTCAGTGGCCCCAGCCCCGGCTCATGAACCATTCTGAACGGTCTTGTGCAACTTCAAAATTGCATTTTATTGCCTTATTTATGTGTTTCTTT
This sequence comes from Timema bartmani, assembly GCA_902151455.1. Lineage (NCBI taxonomy): Eukaryota > Metazoa > Arthropoda > Insecta > Phasmatodea > Timematidae > Timema > Timema bartmani. The sequence continues at coordinate 14,151 of CABFWB010003989.1, forward strand.
TTCTAAATAGTTTTTGTTAGTTCAGGAATATATTTTCATGCTCTCGATGCTTAGCTGTGCTGGTAGGTTCATTATTGAAGTAGTTCCTCTATTTCTCGCTAGATATCACACGTATCTTTTTATTATTATTATTATTATTATTATTATTATTATTATTATTATTAGCACCGCGTCTTACTACCCGTTCGGGTTATACGCGCTTACGCTAATGTGCAATGGTAGGGTGATTGTGAGATGAAATGGAGGACCTACAGTTTAACGTGGAATCCGAACCACGGTGGAGGCCTGGCATTCCTCACATTCACAAGTTGTGATTAATACACGTCTTGTCAGAGGTGAAGGAAGGGTTTGGTAATAAGATAAATCTGTGCCGGGACCGAGAATTGAACCCCGGACCCTCAGCACAGAAGTCCGACACCTTACCCCTAGACCAGCAGGTCACCCGTATCTTTTTGATAGGTTGTAAGAAATCGACAAAGTTATTGCGGCTTAATCTTTGATAGCGTTCTAATTTCTGTGATTTTTGGATTGTGTATTGTGTATTGTTTTGCTTATACTAAGGATGAATATTCATTTGAAATTTATATAATAATCAGAACCTTGCTTCGAGGTAAGAACATATAAAAAATTATATTGAATCAAACCAGATGGTGTTTCATTATGAGTCAGTGAAAGCACTGTTCACCAACTATGACAACATTATGTGCGCCTTGAGTAATATATCCTAGAATATTGAAGAAAAACTTGATTCCCGACGGGAGTCAAAAGCTTTGAAAAATAAATTTATGAAGTTTGAGTCTGTTTTTGACAGTGTTTTTTGGCATGATATTTTGGAAAGATGTGATAAAGTTAGTGCTAGCTCACAGAAACTTCCCCCTAACAGACTGTAACGTTATTGAGTCATTAGTCAAATTCATAGTCAATGAAAGAGCTAGTGTTGAAAAATACCAAGAGAAAACTAAAATACTAAGCGAAAACTGTCTCAAAGTTTTGTTGACTCATTTGAAAGATAATCGAAGAAAAAATATGCAGGAGATGACAATGTCAACAATGAGACTGTTATCAAAGGACGGAAAAAATTTGAGTTAAATACATTTTTTGTGATAGTTGACAAGGTATACAGTGGACTTAAAAAAGTTCTCCATCACAATTTCAATTTTTAGTTGATTTCAAATCTTCAAATACTGTGGAAGAAATTTCGCTTAGTAACTGTTATGTTTTTACAGTGAAGATCTTGATGAATCTTTAAAAGTAGAAATGTCACAGTTCTCTGACGTTCTCAAGAGTGTTGACGTAGTTTGTTGCCAAGATATTGCTAAATATATGTATGATAATACTTTGATGTTTTTCCAAATGTAATTACGGCTTTTAAATTGTATTTGGTAGTTCATCTAACCAGCTGTGAATCCGAGCGCTCTTTTTCAAAACTTACTTTAATTAAAAATAAATTACGGTCAACAATGCTTGAACCAAGACTTATCGGTTTTGCTTTTATGTCATTTAAACATGATATTACAAGACAGTTGTCATTTGACGATAACGACATTCGCAAATATTAAGGCAAGGAAAAATACATTTTTAAATTGACTTTTCTACTTGTAACACATGTTTACTTTTTTAAAGTACATTTTTGTTTGATTGTAACTATAATATTGATTTTAAAGTCTGTGTTTTACTAAGATTTAAAAAATCTTCAAAATATGATATTCCAATGCTTCTTTTTATTTACACTTTAACTGCGCGTTCCATAAAGCCTTGGGCATCTTACGTGGCATTAGTAAATACGGCCCCAAATTCTTCAATAGTCCCAGGACCCCCAACGTCCTTAATCCAGCACTGTATATACAAACATATATCATTTGATATTTATTAACATAGAAAATGCATAAATAATGACTGTTAATTTATATTATTATAGATAGTGCATAAATAATAGTATATGATATGATATGTAATGTTAATTGTTAAATTAAGTCGACAAATACAACGTAAGCAAGACAGGTGGAAGGGGAGGTTGGGCGTTCACTTAGTTTTGATTATAAAGGGGGGAGGGGCACCAAAATGGATAAAAATGCTATTACTTGAACGCCCCCATATTAAATATTAAGAGTTATGGCATATAGACTTAAAACTTACCACTTTTTAAAATTTTGAAACATAATTATATCATCAACAATATTCAACATTTTAACCAACTTTAGTGGCAATAAATTAGAATCAAATATTTGAATTTAAAAAATTGTAAATGTATGTTCTATATTTCAAATAAGACACGGACAAACCCGTGTCAACTCAGCTCTTACCTCATTTTGAACATTTGGTGACGGAAGGTTCATATAATGTGTGCCTGATTCATCTCTGCTACCATCTCGACTTCGAACCAGACCTGGAAATTTAAATGATATGCCTTAATTTATTAAAACCAAGTGTTCATTCAAATCATTGCTTTGATCTTCACTTTTCAGATATTTTAAGTAAAATATATTATTATGATCTTGCAAGGCCAATACTGCTAACGGTTATTACACCTCTCAGAATAAATTACATAGGGTGTTAAAAACAAGGGTTCAAAAATTTAGGATCTTGTAGGAGTAATTAAAATTAGTAAGAAAGTCTTAGTAAACATAGGTCCCCACTTTTTTCTCACATTCGGTTTCTTAAGATAGGATACTGTTGTTTTATTAATATTATATTGTACATTATTTGAATTGATGTTTCAAGGCTCATATGTTATCCTTTTTACTAAAGCCCAACTTAGTTTAAAGCACTTCATAAGTAGCCCCAGACTACACTGAATATCATCTCTGAGGCAACTGCATGGTTATTATTGGGAAAAAGCATTGCCATTTTCTTGTTCTCGTGTGACCAATCTTCCCTTAGACATAAGACAAATGTTGCAACGGTGGTTCGTCAATGTTGTCAGTAACTCCTTACCCCAACACACCACCCTCCAACATAACTTAGAGCGAGGAGATTTGGCAACAGCTAACCAAAGGGGAGCTCAGATAAAGTTTTATCTTCATGAGACCAGTTATATCACAAGTGACACTCGTTAGTAGATGACATGGCGTATGGAAACAGCGCTTGAATTGGCTACTATTTATAGCACTGGCTCAGTACAGCGCTGTAATTGGATGTTTATAGCACTGGCTGAGAACAGTGCTTTCCCCTCCCCCTCCAAGTTTGACCCCCTTCCCTTCCATTTCCCCTCTGGATATTTCCGTAATGATATGGGGTTAACGACCTGTTGTCCTCCTTCAATGTCGCAAAGGTTTATTTCTGGAGTTTTTTTCCGTTGGTCTTCTATGTGGCAATGGGTAAAAACCCTGATACCTGGTGCCAGGTTGGCGGCTCGACTAGACAAGTCACCTCGATTTGTGTGACGTCATCATTGCGTGTGATGTCGCAACACTCTCCTTATATGTGGCAATGGGTTTTCCCTGATGACTCATACTTGACACCAGTTTTGCGGCTCGACAAGACAAGTCGCCTCGATCTGTGTGACGTCATCATTGCGTGTGATGTCGCAACACTCCCCTTATATGTGGAAATGGGTTTTCCCTGATGACTCTTACTTGGCACCAGTTTTGCGGCTCAACAAGACAAGTCGGCTCGATCTGTGTGCCGTCATCATTGCGTGTGATGTCGCAACACTCCCCTTATATGTGGAAATGGGAATCCCTGATGACTCATATCTGGCGCCAGTTTGGCGGCCCTACAAGACAAGTCAAGACAGTTATAGATCACGACCTTTAATGATGTCAAAACCCTCCCCTCCTATCTGAGAATGGGTTTTCCCTGGTGACGTCAACTCTCTGTAGCAACATTAGCTGGTAACAGCTATAAATATCAGCACCTGTTTTGAAATCCTTTCATTGTATAACTTATCTTCGAGTATTAAACACGCAACCAAGGATGAGTGATTACGCTTCGCTGACTGATCTGGGTGAGTAAATGTACTTTTCTAACATGCATGCTTATTATTTATTTGTTGTTAAATCAAAGTGTATACATTTAATTTATTTCAAAATTACAATAAACTATGGCAGAGTTGTCTGAATTTATTAATTTATAATATAAATATGAGAATTAAAACTATAGATAATTTGAAGGTGTCCAAGCAGCCACTTTATTTTGGATCACGTCTGGATAAAGTTATGCCGGAACAAGTGTTTATTATAATCAAGGTTAGTTTATTGAAAAAACTTGATTCCTAGCTAGAGCTAAATGGTAATTAATGTTGTTGGTAGTTTACTAACGGCTGAATATTATTCTAAAATAGTATAAACAAGAGTGGTTATAGTACATTAAATAATGTATATTTTATTTAAGAGTAGTTTATTGAATACATTTATTACAAACTATAAAATTATTTGAGGGTAATTTACTAAAAACTAAATTGTATTTAAAATATGTTTTGAACAAGTGTTTATTATAATTAACATAATAATGTGTTTGTTGATGGTAGTGTTTTAAAATACCACAATGCCATCAGTTTCTATGATCCCTGCACTTATGAAAGACGTTGCATAGTCCAGCCTAAATGCATCAGAAGACCAACCATTTAAAAATAATTTTTGGGTTTCAAAAGCGCTCTTGTACTGTTCGAAAATACATAAACACCCGTTCTCACCGATAAAAAAATGCTGTCTATTTATATACAAAGCTAATAGATCTGCAACGGTCACCATCCTGTACATGGGGAATATATGTAATCACGGCCGCTGGCCGAGGACGCTTGATTCCTGTCGAGCTTTTAAATACAGACACCAAAAACAGGCTAACGTGTCAAAGTGAGGCGTGTGTTATCATAAAGTACACATGTATAAGTCATTGCCCTGGACGAGCTAACACTGCTAAATGTCTCAGATTCTCTTAACACTCTGGATATTATTTTATCTTACTTTTATATCACGTAGATAATTTGTATGATATTTTTATTTGAAGCTATAATGAATATCAAACTAAGCTGTTGCGTTGTATTTTTTAGAGAATGAGCTGTGGGGAGATCAGCAAACATCTGCAGATCTGATGGCCCTTAGAGTATACCTGGAGGAATTGACCGAAAATGGTTGGTAATTGCTGTCCAATGAAAGACCAGATTTGTAAGATAGAATAGTTAGATTTAAAAGCCAAATAAAAAACAAAATAGCACCATGTAAAATTGTTTCAAAATTTGAATAATGTGCTAAATTGGTGGGGTTTTTTCATGAACAAAATTGGGGATTATTAGTTTTTTGTTTTATAAATGCTAAACGGTATATATTATATTAATTTAAGGTGATTTCTTTGTTGAAATATTATTGTATGACACCTTGGCTCATTTGATAGAGTGCCTACTTCCTGACCTGGGTGTCTCGGGTTCGAGTCCTGGCAGGACCATAGTTATTATTGTGAAAATGACTATGCAAATTAATAGGTAGTTTATGTATGATTATTCATGGCCATCACCTACGTTAGAATATTCTAATACAAAGTTATGTTTGTTTCAGATGCATGAGACCACTGCAGGATGTCTCTTTCACATCAGGTGTCTGCGGAGGTTCAGGCAGAATCACATCCACCACCACCCCTATTACCATACGCGCCTTTAAAGGACTTTTTTCGGCTCTGGATCCGATTGATGCATCCATAGGTGAGATTATTATTTTACATTAAAATAGTAAAAATAGTTATGCATAAAATATTATTAATATTATAAGTTGAAAGAGTATATAATGAGCTGATTACTTAGTAAATCTCTATAATAGAATACTAGTAGGTGAAAAAACTTTTCAAATAGAACCTTAAAGTAATTGAAATGTCCCGAACATTGTGTGAAATAAACAAGTGTCTTTTAAATTGGGTAGTTAGAGCAACTGAGGGATCCGTTTTAATATTTGATATTTTTACTGTCCACTACGAAGACAAAATATAAATAAAATGATAATTTTGTTTTCAGGAATTATTTTGCTAGCTTCTATGATAACATATTTGATTTAAAAGTGTGAAGAATGGATTTTTTAAACTGACTTTGGTTGGAAGAATATTGTTTAAAGCGCTTACTTTGAAGTCAGTTTGACTTGTGTTTGAATTCAAACTCTTGTGTTTTAGTTCAAATTGATACTGGAGATGCCGGTCCAAGCCGCGGGAAAGACTCTGTCTCGAGCCCAACACACGCAGCATCCATTCAGCCAGTGGGAGCTTTGCTACCTCCAGGCAGTGGATGTGTCATCCCACAAGCCGGTGATGCCGATGATGTTGTCTCCACCTACCCGCTTCCAAGCCGTGTGAAAAACTCGAACCCGACCCCAACATCCGCAGCCCCCATTCAGCCAGCGGGAGCTTTGCCACCTCCAGGTAGCGGAGGTGTCTTCCCACAAGCCGGTGGTCTAAGGGCGAGGCAGGCGGGAATTATAACCCCCTTCAAGGCTTGGATATGGAGGGGACGGGGCCATCATCTGAACCACAGGCGGAAATTTGTAGCTCAGTAAATCAGGTTGGTGGAGCATTGTCGAATGGTATCTCTCTTCCAATCGTCGAAGAGAGAATAAAACAACTGAGGCGTTTCTTTAATACTGGTAGAGAAGTTACCGTACATCTTGGTGCTCCAACAACCGATCGTGACGCATTAAGCTGGCTTGAAGAGCAAATTACTATTTTGCAATTCGGCTGCAGGACCACGGTGTCAGCGGCGATGATCATGTTGGCTTACTTTTGAGCAGCAAGGATTTGAAGTTGAATCCTGTATTCGTCTCTTTTAGGTGGGCGGGTCAGTTAAACGCTTGAGCCGTGCTCGATAATGTAAGTCGCGTGTTGCAGAGTATTAGTTTGTTCTTGATTACGGTACCACTGTATGTTTAACTCAGCCATTTTAAGGAAACTCGTGGGAGTGCACGTTATTGTGATAAGATATCCCCTGATAGCACATATAACCATAACAACCAAGGAATCATTACGATTCAAAATGGTGACAAACTCTGCCTTGACCGTGGGTTGATTGTCGCCAGAGCTATATGTGATAATAAAAGAGAGCCAAGATGCATGGACGTGAACACCTCTAAACAAATTAAAAATGGTCGTCCTATACAAACAAAACACTCAAAGCAGAGGAACTGTGCCGTGATGCCAGGGTAAATCTTTTGAAAGGTGGTAGGCTCACTGAACTGAAACAATTTCAAATATACCTCTCCGAATACAAAAATCACCATGTTCAGGGAACGTCGGGGGAGACAAGTCTTATATGAGGGGCTTACCGCTCCTGAACATTCCTTTGAGGGCTACATTGATTTGTATTTTCACGACGATGAGCAAAACCATTTTGATGTCAACATCCTTGACAGCCGTATTTAAGTACTCGTACTTTTGCCGTGAGTGTCGTGTGCCGTTCAGTAATAAAAACGAACACAAATGTGAATCCACGTGCAAAAATTGCTATGTTAAAGTGGTTTGAAGTGGAGGTCGATCTTTGGCCTGTAAAGACTGTCGGCGTTGGTTCGCCAACCAGACTTGTTTTGATAACCATAAACATCCCGGTTTTTGCAGAGGTTAAATGTCGATCTGTGATGTCAAAAAGGTTTGTGAGGTCTGTGGGCAATGTTTCAATTTGGAAAAGTCAAATTATTCACACAGGTGTTATGAGATTTTTGTAGAGTATGCGAGGCCCATCATCCCTCATTTCTGCTATATGAAGCAAGCCCCATCCAAGCCGTCACTGGAAAAGAGCAATTTCATGTTCGTATTCTATGATTTTGAATGCAGACAAGAAACGCTTCTTCAAGGTGCGGCCAGCACGTACTTGCACGAACCTAACCTCTGAGTCTGCAGACGAGATGCAAGGACTTACTTCATATCGATGTAAATGACCATAAATGTACCTAATGTGGGGGCGATTGGACTTGCATATTCAGGGGTGATGCCACAATAGCCCAATTTTTCGGATTTCTAGAGCAAGTTAAACAACAAAAGACATCACCCTCCTAGCCCATAATTCCAAAGGCTATGATGGAAATTTTATTTTAAAATACATGATGGAGGTAAAAAAATGTACTCCAGAGCTCATAATGAACGGTGGGAAAATCATGCCCATGCGTCACGGACCGCTCCACTTTATTGACTCGGTGAACTTTCTCCTGATGTCGTTGTCCAAGATGTCCAAAACATTCGGCTTGGACGAGTCTTTGGCCAATGGACATTTCCTACATTTTTCAATAAAAAAGAAAATAGGGGTATAGGGGTCCCTTGCCGCCAACGGAGAACTACGGCATTGGTGAGATGTCAGTTGAGGGAAAGGAGCACTTTGAGAAATTGTATGACGCGCTGGTAAAAAAAAAAGTCTTTGATTTTAACCGCGAGTTGGAACTGTATTGCGTGAAAGATGTATAGATCCTAAGGAAGGCCAGCCTAAATTTTAGAGACATGCTAATGGAAATAGCAAAGGTGGATCCTTTCAGAGAGGCTTGTATGATCGCAGGAGCGGTCATGTTGGTTTAGCGCTGAAGTCATCTCAAGGAGAATACCATCGGTATCATCCCTAATGGTAGCTACTGGTGTGCAGACCAACGGTCGCACGTTGCTGTACAATGGCTCTGCTGGAAGACCCATCAACGCCGTGTCTCTATCCTTAATTCAGGCAACGGCCGTGAGGAAAATGTATTAGGGCAACGTGTAGACGGCGTTGTTAAAGATGGAGATACCACCACCGTTTTCCAGTTTTGGGGCAGTTATTGCCACTGGTGCCCTCTTTGTTATCCTGGCAGGACCACCCCTATCAAAAACAGTCGCCACGAAACAATGGAGACGTGCTATGAAGCGACTATGGCCTGCGTGAAAAAATTCAAGAATGCCGGGTACACGGTCGTAGAGATGTGGGAGTGTATGTATAATGCGATGAAACGAACAGACAAGGACTTGAAACAATTTGTACTACAGCACAAGGTGTACAGCAAGGAGCCCCTCAGTCCCAGGGACTCATTCTTTGGTGGGCGCACACATTGTATTAAACTCTTCCATGAGGCAGACCTTTCTTGTGGAGAGAATATCAAGTACTTGGATGTGTGTTCATTGTATCCTTACGTTTGAAAGTACAAAATATATCCTATCGGCCACCCCAAAATTCACTTGGAACCAAATTGTCCGTCTATAGAACAAGTAGAAGGCAAAGTGAAAGCTACCATGACGTCTCCGCGGGATTTATTCATGCCCGTATTGCCTACATGGATGCACGACAAGTTAATATAACTCTTGTGCAGGAAATGCGGGCAAGAGAAAAACCAAGGCGCATGTCAACACAACGACAAGAAAGACCGCTGGTTGACAGGCGTCTGGGTGATTGACGAGATCCGGAAAGCCTTTGAGAAAAGGCTACACCATTGAAGCAGTACACAAAGTGTGGGAGTACAATGTATCTTTTTACGATCGTCGGACACGTTCTGGTGGATTGTTTAATGGGTAAATATATACTTTTTTGAAAATTAAACAAGAAGCCAGCGGATGGCCACAGTGGTGTACCTCACAAGATGAGAAGTTAGCTTATATTCAAAATTATGAGGAAAGGGAAGGGGAAAAAGTCGATTTCGGTTATGTTTGTAAAAACCCTTGTCTCCACACACTGGCGAAACTCGTTTTAAATTCACTATGGGGAAAGTTTCGGCAAATACCCGATTTACCACACGTAGCCGTTGTCAATGACTATCAGGGGATCCACAAGTACCTGACGGATCCGTACATCACCGTGGACAGCGTCATTGATGTTAATGATGAAGTTATGTTCCTCAATTACAAGGATGCGCGTGACGCGTTGAGCTCTAACCCTAACACGAGTGTGGCGGTGGCATGCTACACGACTGCTATGGCTAGGTTGCACTTATACAGTATCCTTTATAAATTGAGGGACCACGCTTTGCATCATGATACAGATAGTGTTCTATTCGCGGAGCGCCCCAGCGATTGGAGTACACCGACCGGAGACTTTTTAGGTGACCTCACTGACGAACTTCAAGATTACGGTCCGGGAAGCTATATTAGCGCTTTTGTATCTGGTGGCTCCAAGAATTACGCGTACCAAGTTTGTGTTGGTGGCAATCCTGTCAAAACAAAAACGGTGTACAAGGTTCGCGGAGTCACCTTAAGCTATGGCAACCGGAGCGACATTAATTTTAAAGTTTTGAAAGCGATGGTCCCCGAACAGGCTGCGAAAAGCTACATACAAATACCGCACTAAATTGTAAAAAAAAAGGCCTTGTGACTGTATATACCGTTTCGCGGAATAAAGTTTACTGGCCCGTGTACACTAAACGACAGATAACTGATTATTTTAATACGTTGCCGTTTGGGTGTATGAGTCCTTGTAAACGCGCTCGCCACGACTAAAAGGTGATCTTTTAGACGGGATGAATAATCATATTTTTTTCTTTCATTCTGACAGTTCCACTGACATCACATTTTTCAAAGATTTGAGATTTTTTCGTATGTTTTTCCTGTATAAAAACACGCATATTTGTTTATTGGTTTATTTTATGAACACGGGATACTTTTTTTCTCCACCAATACATTCCTTAACCTGCCTGATTATTTCTAGTCAAATAGAATTAGTTGTTTGTATATATTTTTATTTTTATTCTAGTCTATTTTTTTATTTTATTGTACATATTTTAAATTGAAACCACCTGTCTGTGTGTGTATATTTTCAAATACTCTTTAAACTGGACTTTGTAAATTATCTTAGATATTTAGTACCGAGGCCACTATTCCCACTACGACCTCAGGAAATTTATTATTGTTTCCTCTACACCTAAACATGTATAATATACTTCAAGGTGTAAGATAATTATATTCTATAACTATCATTTTTTGTAATTAAATATTTCAAGAATTCTTTTCATGGTATGAGCTATATTCTAAAACTTTTATTTGTGTAAATAAATATTATAAAAACTGTTATGTGTGTGTTTAACGCCTACAATTCTCTCTCCAATCATATAAATACTAGTTCATTAATATTATAAGCTCAGTCTCAAACATTATGGACAATTTGAAACATTCATTTTTGGCCAGCACTTCTGGCTGTGGAAAGTCACATTTTTTAACCGAATTTATCCGTCACTTGGACACAATGTGTGACGTTAAATTTGATAAAATCACCTGCTATTATGCTTTATGGCAACCGGGAATCGAACAAGACGGGCCAAGTCCCCGCGTCATATTCTGTAAGGGCTTGCCGGAAATGGATGACGAGTGTAATGACTCTCCACAGTTGATTATCCTGGACGACCTGATGCGTATATCCAATGAAGTGGTCGTCGATCTTTTCACCAAATGATGCTATCATCAAAATATTAGCGTCATGTACCTTACACAAAATATATTCCACCAGGGCAAGGTCCAGAGAGACATTTCCTTAAATGCGCACTATATTGTGATTTTTAAAAATCCAAGGGAAGCTCAGATTCAACACTATACATGTCAAGCCTGTCCTGAAAACCCCCAGTGTTTTACAAGAGTCTTACGCTGACGCTACAAGTATTCCCCACCGGTATATATTATTAGATTTCAAGCAATGTAAACCCGAATGGTTCCGATATAGAACCCGCACAAATGTCGGGTGCTGCGTATACCTACCACGCAAAAGCTATAGAAACACCGACACTTCCCGATTACAGATCTTTTCATAAGCATGATTCCCAAAGTGCTGAAGCCAGCCCCTCTGTTGCGTGCGATGCATCGCATGAACCCGCAGCAACGTGTCGTCTTGCTGAAAATGGCAGACAAGAAACTGATTGAATCTGTTTGCGAGTGTGCCTACAACACTTTAAAAGGGCAGGTGCCGTTTAAATATGCGCTGAAGAAGTTACACAAGCAGGTATTGCGCAAGCTGGTCAAACAAGGAGAGTGATTGAAGAAGAAGAGACGCTTATTCGTTCAAAAATGAGGAGCGTTCCCGTCCTTACTTTTATCCCCATTAATCAGCGGTGCTCTCGATTCCTTATTCAACAAGTAGATAATGGAACACACGAAAAAGATGATATTGGTATCCCCGGAAACATTATACCGTTACGATTAACATCACCAAGAAGAGGCATCAGCCACAAATCTAGGGGTCTCCAAGCTGGACAAGGAAATGGAAAAAAGTCTCGTTTCAAAGTTTGACAAGTAAAGTAAACCTCTAAGTTTACAGATGGACAAGGGGACAGAATTCATGTTACGTCTAGTTCGGAAATTTCTCAATAAAGAAGGCGTGTATTACTACACCACCCATAATTCGGACATAAAGGCAATCACCGTGGAACGATTCAATAGAACTATGAAAAGGTGCATGTGGTGCTACTTTACAAAAAATATCACGTATCACTATGTGGACATCCTCCCAGATCTCATGGACGCTTACAATGACGTGAAACATTCCAGTATCAAGATGGCGCCTGCGGACCTTTCAGAAAATATTGTGCTTCAAGTCAGAGATCTTCTGTAAGGCAAGCGGCGCCCAAACTCGAATAGTAAGACAAAACTCAATGTCGGTGACACGGCGCGTATTAGTAAATCCAAAATGCTGTTTGAAAAGGGTCACGAAAGCAATTTTCAAAGTCATCAGTGTCGTGTTGCAACAACCAGTCTTCTACAGGTTGACCGATTTTGACGGCGAGGAGGTGGAAGGAACTTTTTACGAACCTGAATTGTAATGCGTAGGTCTTCCCGAAACTTTTAAAGTTGATAAAATACTACGTGTCAAGGGTAATGGTGCAGGAAAGAAAGTGTACGTGCAGTGGAAAGGTTACCCCACCTAGTTTAATTCTTGGATTCCTGCAAGTTACGTCAGCGCCCTACCATGAAGGACCAGTTTTACATCACTTTGCCGAGAGACAGCTCTATGGGATATTTACCGAAAAATACCCTCACGAATTTCACCACGCAACTACCTTACCTTCTTACACTCCACAAAAAGTGGGAAGTCGCTCTCGCCAAATTCCAATATCCTTGTTCTTTCACCACCGTACCCGAGGGGCAAAATATTGTATGGTACAACTGGGTGGACGCTAACGGCGTGGAAAGAATATTCAAGGATCACATCCCGCCTGGAAATTACAGCACTATTCATGAATTGGTCAAAGCCCTAAACGACGTAGAGGCGTTTAAAGGGGATTTCGGATATGTAGTCAAGTATACAAACCCTAATAAAAGAGGGACGTTATTTCTTCTTTACCAACTATACAGCTGCTGACTCTATTTAGTCAACTAAGTCTACATCTCAGTTACGTCCTAAGACTAATTTGATCAAAGTCCCAAAGTCACCGTACGCCGCCAACATTCTAATAGGATTCCCGTCGCAAATGTACATCTACACGGACATGGTCGATTCTCAGGCCGTGGGTGACATTGTGGCACCGCTTTTACGTATCGTCGGTATCAACAACGCAAACTATCTCTACGGCATACATAACACAATTAGTTATACTCCGGTGCACTACGTGCCAGTAATTAGAAGAGAAATTGAAAGCCTGGAAATCAATATAAGGACAGACACGGGTGAACATGTACCGTTCGGGTTTGTAAAAGTGTGCGTAAAGCTTCATTTTCAACACTGCTCAACATAGACTGTCCCTACCCAATATACTACGTCAAACAGGCTGGAACAGGAATATCTTCGATCTACCACGGTGTTCCCTATCAACGCGGGCAGGGAATAGGTAGTTTTTTCCCGGCCTTTTCAAGAGCGTCGTACCGTTGCTGAGAAGCGGTGCTAAAGCCATTGGAAAACAGGCGCTTCATACGGGTATCGACTTGCCCTCCAACGTCGCCAATCAGCGTCGTCCTTTCAAAGAGGCCCTACGCCAGCGTGTCGGTGAGGCTAGAACAAACCTGAAACGCAAGGCGGAGCAGAAACTCTAAACACTGATGACCAGCTCAGGCTATAAAGGGCGTCGTAAGAAGCACCGACGTCAGTCTGCCTGACGTAAAAAGGTCAAGAAAGAAGCGGTACATTTTTTCAGTTGAAATGTCGTTTCTACACCCCCAGTCCTGCGAGTGTGCTAGCAGTGAGCTCAATCTCTTTTCCGTCCCACCTACGTAAACCAGTCTTGAAAGTGGACAATGGATCCAGTACAAACTTGTCTCTTCCCTCAAGGATGATTCGCCCATCGAATTTACCATTACCGTTCAAGGTGAGTTTTATATCGATCTTTCACAGACCATGCTCTATCTCAGAGCAGCTATCATGAAACCCGACAGTGGCGCTTTCACCGAGATGGATCAAATCGCTCCCGTCAACAACTGGTTGCATTCGCTATTCACAAAGGTGGATGTTTTTTAAACCAAAAATTAGTCTCACCACCCAGCAACACGTATCCTTATAGATCGTACATTGAGACGCTGCTCAATTACAACAGTGAATCCAAAATAACACATTTGACTTGCTGTCTGTGGTTCGCAGACAGCCCCGGAACCTTTGAGGAGGTTAACTTCAGCAAAAAAGGGTTTGAGGCTCGTCGCAATCTCACAGCAAAAAGTAAGACGGTGGATCTTTTCAGTTATCTACACGGTGATGTGTTTAACCAGGATAAATACCTTTTGAACGGAACCGAACTCAGAGTCAAGTTGGTCCGTTCCAGAGACGGGTTAAGCCTTATGTCCGTCCCTGAAATCCCACACTTTAAGGTTCACATCGTTGAAGCCTTTCTTCTAGTGCGACGTGTCAAAGCAGCACTTTCTATACTGTTGGCACATACCAAGGCATTAAACATCAATCCTGCAAAGTATCCCATTACCCGCGTGGAAGTAAAAACACACACTATTCTTACAAGTGTGCAAGGGAAATCACTGGACAACGCATTCACTGGACAGTTACCTAAACGATGCATCGTGGGATATGTATCAAACGTTTCGTTCAACGGAGCTGCCACCAAGAACCCGTTCAACTTACAAACCTATGGCATGAACCATTTCTCGTTGTACGTGGATGGGGAACAATTGCCGTCGAAACCGTTAAATCCCGATTTTTCAAACGGCAACTATGTCACGTCCTACCACACATTATTTTCAGAAACGGGTATCCATTTCGTGAACGAAGGTAGTGACATCACACATGAAGCCTCCCCTAAGGGATATCATCCCATGGCTTTCGATCTCACACCTAATTTGTCCGCCCTCATGACATCACATTGGAATATGACGAGGCATGGTTCTCTGAGCATCGAAGTGACCTTCACCAGAGCTCTCACTGAAACCGTCAACTGTATCGTGTACGGGGAGTTTGCCAACATCATCACCATCGACAATGACAGAAACGTCGTGACTATTATGGGAGTTAATATACGCGACTTCCCGCCCCTTACCCCCGTCATTTAAATCATGGACTTCATTGTAGGTTTCCAGAGCTTCATCGATGACAGCAAAGAGTTTATCGTCAAGGAACTGAGTGTTTTATCTGTATGCGGTACATTACTTCAACATTGGGTGTTAAAACCCCCATACTCTGTCTAGGAACTTTAAGCCGCTGCTGAAAAGCAAGCCGACTATATCGTCAACAAACTGCATGGTATTCCTTAAAATAACGGTGATCTGGATTACAGCCTGCTCGAATCCCTCATCTCCCACACCACAACGCGTGCAGAAACCGTCTACGTCAAGGGGGCAGAAAAGACCAAATTTCTAGCCAAATACACGCCTACGCCTATATGACAGGGGTTGTTCGTCTTTGAAAACACTTAAATTGGGCCTCACCATGTGCATGGCACATAGTTTTGTTTGGAATTTATGTTCAGCCGCCATCGTTTGGGGACTTTGAGATTGGATGATTGAGGATGGACACGCACACAATAAGATGTGTGCTGAAAACAAATCCGTGGGTCCTTTCTGTACGGTCGGGTGTTTTCCCTGCTGATCAACTACCCGCAAGAATAACGCTCTCGTCATCAACACGGATCAACAAACAAGGCCTGGGATGCATTGGGTCACCATCTTTATCGACAAGAATGATGTGGGAGAATATTTTGACAGCTATAGTTTTCCACCCCGTATAAAGTCACAACCGGCATTTATACGAAAAAACACTACCTGGTCGTCTCATAACACGATACATATCTTGAAAGCATAGCCTCAGATGTTTACAGCAATTAATGTCTCATGTAACTTCTTTATCGTGCACAGAACATTCCGATGAATACTTTCCTAACCCTATTCTCGCCCACCATTCATACAGGCAACGCCGCTAAGGTGTTGTGATATTACAACAATTTTTTTAAAACGGTAGGGTCCTGCCACCCCTCAAGAGGCTGCGTCAAATCAGTGTGCGCCTTGTCTTCCCCTATAAGAGGGGCGTCCCGATAGCGTGCCTGTCATAATCACGACACTCGTCGAAGTTATCCAACATCATGGATGGTCAAGGTGAAGCCGTTCACCATCACCAGTATTTTCAACACTTTGTTTCCGCTGGGCGAAGTCGACGCCAAGCGAGTCATTGTCAGCATGAGCTGTCAAGAACAACTTTATGCCCTATGTCCAGCTAGACAAATGCGGAGGGAATTGTGCGGTGTTTAACCGTACAGAGTGGCAAGAACTGGGCAACTACAAGTCGGTCATATCAAAGTTTTTCAGCAACACTCAGCTCCCTCAGAATATTATTCTGACTAATCATGAAATATCTCTGAGACGAATGTGCGGTGACCGTATGGTCATAATCAGCGAGAAACAAGACGCTGGACTCAAACGGGTCGCCTATCTAGCACCTAGCTGGGCGCGTCTTTGTGAGGTGTGGGACCTCATCGACGTCGCATGTCGACCGACGGGATATGTGATTAACACCCGTCGCATGATATTGCAACGATTTGATTGATACACTCGTTGTGGATGTATGTGACACGCTAACAGAATCAGTGGATGTCATCGATCTCGAACAGCCTACGGTGGAAACGCAAATCAGAAACCTGGATATTATCAGTGCTACCTACTATACAATTCAAGTCAACGGTTTGGACTATTACCTGCTGGATTGTGAACAAAAACAATTTTACTAACACATCTAAAAGAGACTGTAGAAAAACGTATGAACGAATATATGAGCCATTCCTGTAAAAGTGTATAAAAATATTATGTATGTCTGTGAAACCTTTAATGTATAGGAAATATATGTTTGTAATATCGTGTTTTATTCACTCAAAACCTGTTTGTCCCTTACACGTAGGGTAATTCGATAAGAGGCTTGACTTTTCGAACCACCAAACTGGCACCAAGCATGAACAGGTTCAATGACCTCACAGTTTCAAGGTCACGATGTATTCCTGTCTTCGCTTGTCTTGTCGAGCCGCTAAACTGGCGCCAGGTATGAGTCGTCAGGGAAAACCCATTGCCACATAGATGGGGAGGGTTGCGACATCATTCAAAGTCGTGATCTATTCATGTCTCGACTTGTCTTGTCGAGCCACCAAACTGGCGCCAATTATGAGTCATCGGGGTTGCGACAGAGCGAAAACATCTTCGGGAAAACCCGTTGTCACATAGAAGGTGGAAGGGGAGTATTGCCAGGGTTAATAACCTCATGTACTAGCTCACGGTTTCAAGGTCACGATCTATTCCTGTTTCGACTTGTCTTGTTGAGCCGCCAAACTGGCGCCAGGTATAAGTCATCAGGGAAAACTTATTGACACATATAAGGGGAGTGTTGCGACATCACACGTAAAGATGACGTCACACAGATCGAGGTGACTTTTCTTGTCGAGCCGCCAAACTGGCACCAGGTATCAGGGGAAAACCCATTGCCACATAGAAGACCAACAGCAAAAACTCCAGAAATAAACCTTTGCGACATTGAAGGACAACAGGTCGTTAACCCCATGTCGTCATGGAAATAACCAGAGGGGAAATAGTGGGGAAAGGGGTCAAACTTGGAGGAGGGAGGGGAAAGCACTGTACTCAGCCAGTGCTATAAATAGCAACCAATCACAGCGCTGTACTGAGCCAGTGCTATAATTAGCAGCCAATCACAGCGCTGTTCAAATACGTCCTGCCATCTACTCTCGTTGTACATGCCGTTGGCCCCCGAGTTTCCCTTATAGCTTTCAAACTAATGGACGCAATAGGTGTATGAGAAGCACTCAGGGATCAAGAGTGAGCGAATCATTCTCTAGAGGTGCATTTCATTCTCATAAACCAAGCCATGAAATCTTTCTAAGAGGAAGGGATTAACACACATGAGCAAATACACGTAAGCACACACACTGCAGAAGGGGAAAAGATATGGAAAAAAAAGTTAGAGTAAAGTATTGGGGTATAATTCACCATTATGACAATCTGACCGCTTTAGGTTCGGATATCAAGAGTGAGGGAACTAATCGGTGTAGAATCCAATCTCACCTGGACCAAGGGAGGATGGAATCAGGTGCGCAGTACCAGGAAACAAATTACATTGGGGAACGAGGCCAAAGCATACCTGTAAACTAGCTGTGTTGGTAAGCGAATATTCAATACTTGTTGGTCGAATAGATTGAAGGTTGGGTTGGGTAGGGAGATTAAGGGACACGTTGGAATGGAAAGCATCTGGGGAAGGCAAGAGATATGACCCACTGAGGTAGTATTTGATCACTCCACTCGGAAGATCATAGCCAGTGGATGAAGAGGGAAAGGAATATTACTTTCGTACAGATCTTATCAATTGAAATAAATGGTACGGCGCACCGCACAGACTTTCTCTCTCTTTCTATAAACTCGTAAGATTTCTGAACGGAATAATGTACATTGTATCATCACCACTCCACATAAGAACACGCATAAAATAATATACAATGATATAGAATCAATGAGAAAAGAGGCGCATCTTTGTCCACCTAAGAGCATTTCAAACAGTTTAATGTCTTCCACAAGGGTCAACACTTCGTATTAAAATTTCGATTTCTGGTTAAAATTTTAACATTTTATAAGGTGTTGCAGATCTTCAAGTCATCGCATTGATATTTAATTATTCATTTATACATTTTGACCAATAAAAAATGTAAATATTGACTATTGAGTCTAAAATGGAGATAGATCATTGCTATGCAAACATTTCTCCTAAGAGCTTTAAGGAAAAATAACATACTTTTTTAGATACTTATATTTAATTACTCTATGGCATTGGAGAATTATTGCGTTAAGACTTAAGTAGTATATGTTTACAACTAAAGCTCACAAAATTGTATTAATATATTTGCAAATATCTCAGAAACTGTTGCTTTTATAAAAATATATGTCAAATAAAAGTTTTTTATTTCTAATAGTCCTACAATTTTGCAATGATAAGTTGTTTAGTTTCTCAAATAGTTGTGGAGATACGGAAATTAACGCTTCTGTAAAGTACCCTAAAAATCATTTTCATAGGAAAATGAAAATAGCCAGTTTATTTATAATCTTAATCAACGCCTAGATACGAATTTTAATCAAAATCGTTTGAGCAGATTTTGAGAAAACCAAATTTTTCTCTTTTCGCCCTTCAGTAAACTACCCTTAATTTTAAGTTTTTATAGACACACAGACAGACGGCATTGCAAAGACTATTTTTTAGGGTTCGGGGGGTCATGAGACGTCGACATCCATCAACATTTCAGGTTAGTTTTTTTTTACGGTCGCAATACTTAAACTTTAATGTCCAAAAAGTTAAAAAAATTCATATAATTGCGTATAGATTGAAAGTTATTGATTTTATAAAAATATGTTTCGGATAAAATATCTGTATTATAAATATATATACATATTTGTAATGCTAAGTAATTTCATATCTCAAATAGTTTCGGAGCTATTATAAAAAATGTTAATTTACGCATCAGACCGGAGCCCTTAAAGCCATTTTGCCGAAATATTGAGAGTAGCCATTTTGTTTGGAATATTTATTAATGTTCATAAATGAAATTTAATCAAAATCGTTAGAGCCGATTTTGAGAAAATCGACTTTTTCTCTTTTTGCCCTTCAGTAAACTACCCTTAATTTTAAGTTTTAATAGACACACAGACAGACGGCATTGCAAAGACTATTTTTTAGGGTTCGGGGGGTCATGAGACGTCGACATCCATCAACATTTCAGGTTAGTTTTTTTTACGATCGCAATACTTAAGCTTTAATGTCCAAAAAGTTAAAAATATATATATAATTGCGTATAGATTGAAAATTATTGATTTTATAAAAATATGTTTCGAATAAAATATTTGTATTATAAATATATATACATATTTGTAATGCTAAGTAATTTCATATCTCAAATAGTTTCGGAGCTATTATAAAAAATGTTAATTTACGCATCAGACCGGAGCCCTTAAAGCCATTTTGCCGAAATATTGAGAGTAGCCATTTTGTTTGGAATATTTATTAATGTTCATAAATGAAATTTAATCAAAATCGTTAGAGCCGATTTTGAGAAAATCGACTTTTTCTCTTTTTGCCCTTCAGTAAACTACCCTTAATTTTAAGTTTTAATAGACACACAGACAGACGGCATTGCAAAGACTATTTTTTAGGGTTCGGGGGGTCATGAGACGTCGAAATCCATCAACATTTCAGGTTAGTTTTTTTTACGATCGCAATACTTAAGCTTTAATGTCCAAAAAGCTAAAAATATATATATAATTGCGTATAGATTGAAAATTATTGATTTTATAAAAATATGTTTCGAATAAAATATTTGTATTATAAATATATATACATATTTGTAATGCTAAGTAATTTCATATCTCAAATAGTTTCGGAGCTATTATAAAAAATGTTAATTTACGCATCAGACCGGAGCCCTTAAAGCCATTTTGCCGAAATATTGAGAGTAGCCATTTTGTTTGGAATATTTATTAATGTTCATAAATGAAATTTAATCAAAATCGTTAGAGCCGATTTTGAGAAAATCGACTTTTTCTCTTTTTTCCCTTCAGTAAACTACCCTTAATTTTAGGGGTAGATATCCAATTCCAAAAACCCCTCGGGGCAACCCTATGAAAACCCTAGATATCAAGTTTCAGCTCAATCGGTAAAATAGTTTAGGCTCTAGTTGGAGGTACAGACAGACAGACAGACAGACAGACAGACAGACAGAAAGACAGACAGACAGACAGACAGACAGACAGACAGACAGACAGACAGACAGACAGACAGACAGACAGACAGACAGACAGACAGACAGACAGACAGACAGACGGAAATTCAAAAACCACTTTTTCGGATTCAGGAAGTCATGAAACGTCAAAATTCATCAAATTCTCGAGTTCGATTTTTTTGACGATCACAATACTTTCTCTACCTGTAAGATAGAGAGAAAGTAAATATACATTTTCAAGTTTTCTTAGTTTTGGTGTCATATGAAAGAGTAATTTGAGAACGTTTTGATTATAATATTAATAGTTCTGTGAATAGTAAACCTTGATCCTTCCATTCAAAAAATGTTAAGTACATCATGTTACGAATTGTGTCATGTTCTTATCTTTACTAGAGTATTAACATCATCTTCTTTGGTGGCAGCATGGTCTAATGCATTTTTCACTATTCACAGAACTATATAAGCATATAACCTGAATGGATGGTAAAACGTAGTGCTAAAATAAACACAAAAACACATGGATCCTCCCTCATGTTATAAAAGCCAGCGTCAAAGAGTTAGTAATCACAAAATGGTTCCAAGTTGTATGTGTCCATGCAGTGACAAAATTACTGGGACCAACAATGTCTTCCCTCTATCGTGTGCAGTAACGTAACGTGCAGTAACGACCCAGATTTTCTCGGTATGGCTTGGCTTGAAACGAACGAGATGGCACATCACTTGCCAGTGATCCAGCAAGTCCAATCTAAATACTTATCGGTTCTGGTTCTTGTTCCAGCTATCCGAACAAAATATTTTTAAAGGTTCCGTTCTGGTTCTAAAAAAATAAAAGTGCCTGTTCTTTTCGGTTGTTTATTGGGTTACGGTTCTGGTTCCAATTCTTAACATTTTATATTTACCAGTATTAGTACCATTATAATATTTGTAAATATAACATGATAGTTAGAAAAATTACTATGCAATACAACTGATTTAAATCAAAAATAAAAATAATTCAGGCGCTTGATAAATTGCACAATATATTTATGATTCAGGGTGCCATTTGAGCAGATCATTTTATTTTATTTTTGCTTGCCAGAACCCTATAGAATAATAAAAAGAGGAATGTTTTTCATAAATAATTTCATTTTCCTTTTCAAATTAATATATTAAAAAACTTTATTCTATGTGTACTTTCAATTGAAAAAAGGTAAATAAATGAAATTATCTAATGCTGGTTTGATGCAGCCAAACCAGATATTACCATCTCTGGAACAAAAGGAAATAGTGTAGACCTATATATTTTAGTTTATTTGCCGAAAATTTTCAAACAAACTAATACATGTATCTGTTAATATTTTTATGTATAAAACGTTATTTTAGGCTTCATTAATAGGCTAGTAAAACAATTTTACGGCAATATTCTCGATTTTTTAGAACATGTTTTAGTTTAAACTTTTAATACGTTCTGGGAATCCTTAATGTGAAGACACACCATAATAAGAAATGAGTTTGCAGGGTTACAATATATAAACTTTATGTAATTTACCTTAAGGATCATCCTAATAATAACCTTGATGAGTCACTCTCTTTGTCATTTAAAGAAATTCCACGATTGGTAATATTTATTTCGCCTCATCCATCAAATAATTCAAATAAACAAGTTATTAAAAATCTTTAAAAACACTTCTGTACTACACACAATGAACACAAACAACGGACTACTTCTTGATTGATATTTGAAGGTATAGTGAAAATATGTTGGTAACAATTTATTACCCCTCCCTCTCCATCCCTTCATGCAAACTAATCATCCAACAACCACCTAAACTGTAAAACTTTTAGAAATAACACTTTCGAATACATTTATTCGTTTTTAGCTTAGAATGCCTGTACAACTGGGCAGGTTCTTATTATCTCAGTACTCCCCCTCTTAGACATGTTTTCTGTCACTCAGAACTAAATACATTTTCCTAAGCTTTTAGCCTAAAGAGTAAAATGAGAAAACACTACATGATGTAACCATAATAATCATTTCTCAATAATCTGAACTAATTAATGCTTACTGCTAAGTGCTCATATATAATTCTATAATCCCCTTGGAAAATAAATATTCCTAAGAAAAGGGAAAATTAAATTTTCAAAATAAAATCAAGTTTCAGAAAGAAGGGCAAAAATTCCAATTATAAATAATTTCTCATAAAAAGCTAAAACCATCCAGAACCTTTATTAACATAAAAAATATATATTGATTACGGTTTTGGTAAATAAGAAATTTACTTTTTGGGTTCATGGTTTGGTTCCGGTTCCTTAAACTGTTTATCGATTCTGGTTCCGATTCCGGTTTGACTCACTCAACCCAACATAAAATAGCCACAAGGATAGGCACTTGCGGAATCACATATTTATCTTTTCAAAAGAATGGAAGCATTTTTAAAGGTCCACCATGATTGTGTTACATTTTAAACATTCAATGATATTTATTTTAATTGCTGAGTTTGAAACAAACATTTGCTTTCGCTTTATGTTCACATGGCTCAGCGTTCATATTCTATATTAAAATAACTCGAATTGTAATATTGAAGTTGAATACATATGTTGGAAATCTTGGCATTTGGAAAAGGACGGCTTCCATTAGTATAAAATCAAAACATTAGATATGTTTAAATTGTTTTACTGTCTAAGATGGAAAAGAAATACTTGGAAAGATGTGAAATGTGGTGCTGGAGAAGATTTGAGAAAATCAGGTGGACAGACAGGGTGACAAATGTAGAAGTCCTAAGAATAGTGGGGGAGAAGAGAACCATTTTGGATGTGATTCTTTGATACAAAGCAAACTGGATTGGACACATCCTCAGGAGGAACTGTTTTCTGCACGACTTAATAGAAGGAAATCTTGAGCGAAAGAGGAGTTTAGGAAGAAGGAGGATTCAAATAATAGATGACTTGAAGGAAAGAAGAAAATTCTGGGAGCTGAAGGAGGAGGCAGAAGGCAGGGTGCATTGGTGGTCTAAGTTCACTGACAAAAGGAATGGACCTGTCGTGAGACAGAACACCTAATAATAATAATAATAATAATAATAATAATAATAATAGGGTTATTCTTATACTTCAAGCGTATCTGTTAACTTACCTCCACTCACAATCTTCAAACGATTTTCGTCGTGAATGGATGTACTGGTTTGTTGGCAACAGAAATGACATGGCGGATCTGCATCAGGATAACGTAAGTCAGCCAAATGTTCCACCTCTAGATCTGGCTCCAACTCTGTAATAATAAAATGTAATCAATATGTTTAGTAAATTGATAAACTTGAAATGATAAGTTGTACAAATAAAAAATATAACAATGAATTATGTTTCTAGCAATGTTTATAATATAATAAAAGGGCTGAATACTTGCTACCTTTGGTACTACGCAGTAAATTGAATTTAATTAGTACTCGATTAAGCTGTGAAAAAATAATCATACCTATGAAAATAAGTATATGAAGATACAGAGGAGCAGAGGATGCTACGTAATGATGAGTTACATACCCTGTACTCATCACAAAATATTGTTAGGATAATCAAATCTCTCAGATCCTAGTGGGCAGGACATGCAGCGCGAATGGGAGAATTAGAACCTTGCTCAGGGTACTGACTGTCAAACCCGATGGGAAGAGGCCATTGGAAATAACTAGACGCAAATGGGAGGATAACATTATAATGGACCTGAAAGAGATAGAGTGTAATGAGGTGGACTGGATAGAACTAGCTCAAGATAGGGATATAGTGTAATGAGGTGGACTGGATAGAACTAGATCAAGATAGGGTTAGGGTGTAATGAGATGGACTGGATAGAACTAGCTCAAGATAGGGATAAGTGGTGTACTTATATAAATGCGGCATTGAACTTGTAAATTCCTAATGCTATAGAGTAAGTAAGTAAGCAAGTAAATATTAAAATAATTATTCCATTTCTAAAACAATTGAACCATAGTATTGGAGATGAGCGAATATTGCGTCGCTAACATTCTATTTTGTATGACCATCCCTCTCCCGGTTCCGAGTGTGTAACGTGTGGGGTTACCCTATTTACATTATCCCCTCACATTCATCAGGATAGAGATGATCGTGCTTTGGAATGGGATTGTTCTCTTGCTTGTCCACTACTTCCTACCCTCTCTTTTTTGTATGTCCATCTCATTCTCCTTTCACTTTCTAGTTTTCCTTTTTCAAGGTTTATAGGGGTTGAAAGAAGTGTCTACAACATTGTATTTCTTATCTTCCTCTTCCCTTTTCATCAGTCAAATGTTGTGTGATCGGTTAGTACCTTAGTGTATTTTGCCTTAAGGCTTCCACCCCATCCCTCCGAAAGTTGACAAAAAACTGCCTTATTTACGATTTAAACAAAATAAGACAATACGAGTTAGCTTGTTGCCATCATTCTAATGTTAAATTTGTGTTTGTGTTCATTCCCGGAATGGTAGAAAAATTTATAATTTGTCAAGTATGGGTGTACCCCTTTCACATTAATAAATTATCAGTCGGGGGACTAGATGTTGTGACTGTTCTAGTCTAAAGTTAGATAATAATGTATATGAAGCTACGACAGGCCAAGCCAGCCGGTAGTGGAAAAATATATGACTTTAATAAAAAAACTGACCGAGACCATCGACTGGAATCAGTAATGAATGTAAAATTGAGTATGAATAAAATAGCCAAAGCTTTTAAATTTGTTTTAGTGAGGATTTACTCGCAAATAGATATATTCTGAAAATTGAAAAATCACACCTGGACACGGGAATTGAACCCAGGACCTTTGGCTTAGTACGTCAATGCTCTAACCACTGAGCTATCCAGGAATCGTCCCGTACTCTGGGTTATTCTTCACTCATATTTTTAAGTCGGGGAGATGATTAATAACTGTACAAGTGGCAATAATAAACCAACTAGCGAGTCGAAGGTGGCTGCGTTATCTGATAGCTCGTGATCTTAATAAATCACACATTTGTAGCCGATTATTCCCGCACGTCTATTATAGACTCTGCCTTAAAATATGACTGAAGAATGACCCTGGGCATGGGACGATTTCTGAATAGCTCAGTGATTAGAGCATTGGCGTACTAAGCCAAAGATCCCGGGTTCGATTCCCGTGTCCAGGTGTCATTTTTCAATTTTCAGAATATGCTAAACTGAGTATGCTATGTAGGAAGTCAGTAAAAAATCCTATCCACTGATACCCTATTCATCGCTGTAGGCTTTGTATTAGTTGAGAAAAAGGGTTGTTAGCAATATAAATGATATATAGGTTTATGCTTTATTTAATGAAAAGCAAACGTGCTGTCAATGTTTCTTTTCTCAGGTGGGATATCTACGAATTCTCGAACATCTTGGACTCCAAGCCGACCAGTTATTCAACTGTGGAGAGCAATGAAACAATTTTAATATTTTATTTTACAAAGCACTAAATGAATAATGACTCATTTAACAATATATTAATGTATAACCAGAATGGTAGTAAGATGCTGTGCTAAAATATAGAAAAATAAATGGTACGGCGCACCACACAGACATTCTCTCTATATATATAAACTCGTAAAATTTCTGAACGGAATAATGTACATTGTATCATCACCACTTCACATAAGAACACGCATAAAATAATATACAATGATATAGAATCAATGAGAAAAGAGGCGCATCTTTGTCCACCTAAGAGAATTTCAAACAGTTTAATGTTTTAAAGACATTAATAAAATGGTATTTGAACCATTTGCTGACAGCTTGGAAACTCGATCTGCTTTACATGTTCCAATTTATGAAAATTATATTACTAGAGATGAATGGAGGGAAGTAGAAAGAAATCTAAGGAATCCTAAAAGTTATAATAAAGATTAATATTGGGTCCACAAGGGTCAACACTTCGTATTAAAATTTCGATTTCTGGTTAAAATTTTAACATTTTGTAAGGTGTTGCACATCTTCAAGTCATCGCATTGATATTTAATTATTCATTTATACATTTTGACCAATAAAAAATGTAAATATTGACTATTGAGTCTAAAATGGAGATAGATCATTGCTATGCAAACATTTCTCCTAAGAGATTTAAGGAAAAATAACATACTTTTTTAGATACTTATATTTAATTACTCTATGGCATTGGAGAATTATTGCGTTAAGACTTAAGTAGTATATGTTTACAACTAAAGCTCACAAAATTGTATTAATATATTTGCAAATATCTCAGAAACTGTTGCTTTTATAAAAATATATGTCAAATAAAAGTTTTTTATTTCTAATAGTCCTACAATTTTGCAATGATAAGTTGTTTAGTTTCTCAAATAGTTGTGGAGATACGGAAATTAACGCTTCTGTAAAGTACCCTAAAAATCATTTTCATAGGAAAATGAAAATAGCCAGTTTATTTATAATCTTAATCAACGCCTAGATACGAATTTTAATCAAAATCGTTTGAGCAGATTTTGAGAAAACCAAATTTTTCTCTTTTCGCCCTTCAGTAAACTACCCTTAATTTTAAGTTTTTATAGACACACAGACAGACGGCATTGCAAAGACTATTTTTTAGGGTTCGGGGGGTCATGAGACGTCGACATCCATCAACATTTCAGGTTAGTTTTTTTTTACGGTCGCAATACTTAAACTTTAATGTCCAAAAAGTTAAAAAAATTCATATAATTGCGTATAGATTGAAAGTTATTGATTTTATAAAAATATGTTTCGGATAAAATATCTGTATTATAAATATATATACATATTTGTAATGCTAAGTAATTTCATATCTCAAATAGTTTCGGAGCTATTATAAAAAATGTTAATTTACGCATCAGACCGGAGCCCTTAAAGCCATTTTGCCGAAATATTGAGAGTAGCCATTTTGTTTGGAATATTTATTAATGTTCATAAATGAAATTTAATCAAAATCGTTAGAGCCGATTTTGAGAAAATCGACTTTTTCTCTTTTTGCCCTTCAGTAAACTACCCTTAATTTTAAGTTTTAATAGACACACAGACAGACGGCATTGCAAAGACTATTTTTTAGGGTTCGGGGGGTCATGAGACGTCGACATCCATCAACATTTCAGGTTAGTTTTTTTTACGATCGCAATACTTAAGCTTTAATGTCCAAAAAGCTAAAAATATATATATAATTGCGTATAGATTGAAAATTATTGATTTTATAAAAATATGTTTCGAATAAAATATTTGTATTATAAATATATATACATATTTGTAATGCTAAGTAATTTCATATCTCAAATAGTTTCGGAGCTATTATAAAAAATGTTAATTTACGCATCAGACCGGAGCCCTTAAAGCCATTTTGCCGAAATATTGAGAGTAGCCATTTTGTTTGGAATATTTATTAATGTTCATAAATGAAATTTAATCAAAATCGTTAGAGCCGATTTTGAGAAAATCGACTTTTTCTCTTTTTGCCCTTCAGTAAACTACCCTTAATTTTAAGTTTTAATAGACACACAGACAGACGGCATTGCAAAGACTATTTTTTAGGGTTCGGGGGGTCATGAGACGTCGAAATCCATCAACATTTCAGGTTAGTTTTTTTTACGATCGCAATACTTAAGCTTTAATGTCCAAAAAGCTAAAAATATATATATAATTGCGTATAGATTGAAAATTATTGATTTTATAAAAATATGTTTCGAATAAAATATTTGTATTATAAATATATATACATATTTGTAATGCTAAGTAATTTCATATCTCAAATAGTTTCGGAGCTATTATAAAAAATGTTAATTTACGCATCAGACCGGAGCCCTTAAAGCCATTTTGCCGAAATATTGAGAGTAGCCATTTTGTTTGGAATATTTATTAATGTTCATAAATGAAATTTAATCAAAATCGTTAGAGCCGATTTTGAGAAAATCGACTTTTTCTCTTTTTTCCCTTCAGTAAACTACCCTTAATTTTAGGGGTAGATATCCAATTCCAAAAACCCCTCGGGGCAACCCTATGAAAACCCTAGATATCAAGTTTCAGCTCAATCGGTAAAATAGTTTAGGCTCTAGTTGGAGGTACAGACAGACAGACAGACAGACAGACAGACAGACAGACAGACAGACAGACAGACAGACAGACAGACAGACAGACAGACAGACAGACAGACAGACAGACAGACAGACAGACAGACAGACAGACAGACAGACAGACAGACAGACAGACAGACAGACAGACAGACAGACAGACAGACAGACAGACAGACAGACAGACAGACAGACAGACAGACAGACAGACAGACAGACAGACAGACAGACAGACAGACAGACAGACAGACAGACGGAAATTCAAAAACCACTTTTTCGGATTCAGGAAGTCATGAAACGTCAAAATTCATCAAAATCTCGAGTTCGATTTTTTTGACGATCACCATACTTTCTCTACCTGTAAGATAGAGAGAAAGTAAAAATCAATCAATTTCTTAAAACTCCCAGGGATTTGAGTAAACTACCAATGAGTAAGATCCAGAGAGTACAAGATAACGTAACCAGTGCTCACCCAGATTTCCTAGCCCAGCGGTTCCAAACCTAGGGGTTACAATATATTCCGGCTGAGGTCACAATTCTTGTTGAGGTTATAGCTTTATGTTTATTTTTTAAGATGATTTCAGTGATTTCAGGAAGGTACACAATTTAAATATAAATGTAAGTGGTTAAAATGATGAAAATAGTTAAATTACTGTTTAGGTACCTTTTAATAACTCAACTCTGACAGTTGCTTGCTGACTTAGTTTGCTATAGTAGTCTCATGTTCAGGCGAGTAGAGCTGCTAGCATAGCTTCCAAAATAACCACTTGGATCGTTGATTTTATTTTGAGACATCAAAGTCACATTCATATAATCATTATATAGGCAAGTTATAATAATTAAATCAAGCACGTGGGCTTAATGTCACGCTCGTTTTGTTTATCAGTGATAAGGTAAGGATTCAGATTGTAACCGTGGACTAGGGGTGATTTTTCTTAAACTGTTTTCCCCCCGTTTGCTTCCATACCAATACAAATACATTTCCTCTAAATTCTACCTACCCCACAAGTGTAATTAAATGTAGATAGCCCGGACGGGTAGTGAGATTCCATGAAAATATTAATTTAAATACAGTACTAGGACATGAACGCTTGTAGGTTATCTAAGGGTCTAGATGGCTTCAAATATAAAAATTGGGGTAAAACCCTGCAAAATGTTGGAAATACTGGTCTAGTCGATAAATACGAGCATCGCGCCGTGAGATAAATCGAGTAGGCAACCTATCTTACGTTCA
This sequence comes from Timema bartmani, assembly GCA_902151455.1. Taxonomy (NCBI): domain Eukaryota; kingdom Metazoa; phylum Arthropoda; class Insecta; order Phasmatodea; family Timematidae; genus Timema; species Timema bartmani. The sequence goes on from CABFWB010003989.1 coordinate 44,438, forward strand.
TGTATACACAGTTCCATAGTTCTTGCAAATGACCTATTTCAAGAGTAACTTAAAATCTTTAGACTTAACTTAGGATCGGTTTATATGTATGCATAACGCATGAATAATGGAGAAAAGTGTATAGCACATAATGCGGATGAAGTTAAAATACATTATTTTCAATTATGGCGTTCCTAATAGATACAAAGTGAATAGTGCCCAAATAATAATGTTAATAATGTTTGTATGCGTTATATATGGACTTGCATAAACAGCCCTTGTATCAGCCAATAATAATGGAAGGAACGCTCTAGCCAATCGAACGCCAGTATACACACCAGACGTAAATTAGCCTTTGTGTTCATTTTTTAAATGCTTTGTGTTTGAATGTTATTAACGATTTTGTTTAGTTTTAGCGTCACTTACTACGCTTGCATAACATTACTGAAAAAATGGGGAAATATTACAGTTTTGACTCTGTTATTGAGAAGTAGGTCTACCATAATATTAATGACAATAATAAAATCATAACCAAATAAAAATCTAATTCGTTTTAATAGTAGAGACACCTCTTAAATTAGTTTAGTTTTAAGTTTCAAAAGATACAATTTAATTAGCGTTATTATGAACTGTACACTATTTACTACTATCTATGCTTCATGTATGAATATAAACCCAGCCTTAATAATGGGAATCAAAGCCTTTTTTGCAATATTAAATATAATTTTGTAATATACTTTTATGTTTTAGGTAAGTTAATAATTAAAATAACAATATTATTTATTATTTGTATGAAGTAATAATTCATATTAAATTTGGTTTAGGTTATTTTATATAAAATTTAATTTCTGAATAATTTGGAAGATACATAACTGAATAAAGGGTATATAAAATATGTTACATAGATACAATGCTTTCAAAGTGTTCGGCTAAAAATATTTTAAAGCTTTGTGTTGAAAATTAAAAAAAAACACCAATAGTTTAAATTATTGAATGCGTTTGGATACCATGTTCGTAAGCCTGTGCGAAAATACTGTATTTCCTAAATAATTCAAACAATTAAAATCGAAATTTATCTACGTATTTTATTAATATGATTACATAGCTTAGTAAAGCAATATCTCAATATCCAATGAATAAGAAATTACCCAATATTCCATTGTTATTAAAATATAAAAGATATATCAAATTTACATTATTTATATGTCATTAATAATTAAAAATTAATTCTGGTCAGTGTAGTGAGATAATAAATTAAAACATAAACAATAATAAATGATATCTTTTCTTGCCTTGATATTAGCTTGAGGGATCGAGTATTTTTTTATTATATCTATCGTGCTTATGTATCATGTTTAAATTAATAATTTAAAATTTTAATCAGCTTTTCTTTGTATGAATGACTAAGAAGAGAATGTGAAAGGTAATAAGTGAGAGAGAGTAAAATTTATGTTACATGGTTATCGAAGAAAACAGTTAAATAGTATGTCGTGATAATAGTCTACCATAATAATTAGCAATAATCAATCACCATGTATTTAAAATCTATTCTCATTTAACATCAGGAAGATAAAGTGTTGAAACACACTATCCAAGCCAGTAATGTCCATCGTGAAAAATATAATAAATTACTTAATGCAAGATTAGTAGTAAAATAACTATTCAAGCTAATCTTTAAATATAATGAGGACCTGTCTAACAAAATAGTACCTCAAGAAGAAAGAAAAGTTCAGGTTAAGTGAATATATATTACTTTCATACTTTAACTATACAATAGAAATATGAATATAGACTTGTTGGTCACAAATACGGGGTGCTGGTACTGGGTGATTCTGAACTTAATTTTGAAGAGGATAGATAATTTAATTCACTTAAGTGGTGTTGCTTTTAAAGAAAGTTCAAAAAAATGTAAATTAGTGGATTAGTTTTTCTTAAACAAATGCATAAATTCATATTGAAAAATATCTGCAGGAACACAATCCTTCACTGTAGTAAATTCACGCTCATTTACGGAAATATATGGCTTTTGTAAGTATAAAATCAAGTACGAGTCACGAATACCCACCCATTATTGCTCTATTATTAGGGATGTGGGTGGATGTAATATATTACTACTGTTATACGCGTATCGATCCCCTCGCTTCGGTGACTGGCACTCTCTGTACTGCTTATTCTCCATATTATTGCTTTAGCTTAGTGCAAACTACTATTCCTTTCACATTCCTATATATTTTCGGGGGCTCATTATAACATTTGAACACGGTTAATTCCTGCTAAAAGCAATATATATACGTTTTAAATATTCAAAATTAATATTCATATAGGCAACTTAATGAACGAAATACAGTACAGTACAGTACAATAGTGCTACCGTTACTGATAAATGGTAGTTTTATTTAACAAGTTGTAGGCCTTATTCTGGCTTTTTTGTAAAAAAAAATCACATATTATTCCTAATTTTGTATCGTGCTGTAAATAAATGGCCTATTCCCACATCAATTTTCACGTGTTCAATTTTTGACATCCCTAACAACCTAAAGTTTCCAAAAGTTATGGATCATCCGGATTTGACCCAGCCCCACCAAATTTGGATGAACGAGTTTCTAGTGTTAATGTTGTAAGCTCATTTAAAATCGACAAGATGATGGTATTAAAATTTCAGCAAAGATTTAAGGAGAAATAAATAGCAAATGAAATTAGAACCCTTAACCTATACATTTAATTTTATAAATTTATTTATTTCAAATACAGCATTGGTGGCACGGCGCCCCCTAGATCCACTTGAATTTTCCTGTATATTAATAATATGATATAGCATAATTCTTGGCTAATTTATTGTCTGGTATCCGCCATCTTGATGAACATTCTAAATATTTTTCTTTTGAAGAGAAACTGAAATAATCTCAATTTGTAGTTTAGCTTACATTATTCCTTTTAATGTAGAATTTTATCGTCCAAAATGTTTTTGGTGGTTTTAATTGTGTAAAAATTTTATTATTTTATCGTGTTTAACTAAAATTATTCAATTTTCTCACCATGTAAATCAGGCTGTAAGGTAAATAGCTTGAAAAATCTCTCACTGGTAGTAATGTATTTTTTACTGTTAAGCAACTATGTAGTAATTATTTTGGTCTCATTTCCGTTAATTAAAAAAAATAATTCAAACACTCCCCTGGCAAAGTGAAAAAAGGACTAACCTTTCAAAGTTATTTTACGCATTCCCAACAAAATTAAAAATAATCTGCGTAAAGTTAATATCATTCTTGGCCACAAAAATGTATGTTTGTATTTGAAAAGCAATTCCTTCCTATTAAAATTGAACTGTATGTCTACTCATGGCTTACAATGAAGGGAATCACTGAAGCGACTGGAACAAAAAAAAATTCCCTCATTTTTTGGAGATTCGGAATTTATTATGTTCCGAGTAAAAAGTCAAAATTTTGTTATAGTTTGATTAGGGGGTTTTCTAGACAGAATGATTATAGTTCTATGATATTGTTTTATTTTTATCTTTAATCGTAGACATTTTTATTCATATTAAAAGGTGTTAATAGAGTTTTATTTTACCATACCACAAATATAGACGTGAAACTAATTACATACATACATACATACATACATACATACATACATACATACATACATACATACATACATACATACATACATACATACATACATACATACATACATACATACATACATACATA
>CABFWB010003989.1:48795-65618 GCA_902151455.1 Timema bartmani
TTTTCACTCATTATGTTATTTTGAAATAATATAAATACTTTAAAAGCTCATTTTATAACCTAACTATAATAATACATTAATACAAACGTCTATAAATAATTTCAAACAAATTTACATGTATTAATTAAACAAATAAAAAAATAAAGATATTCACAAAGCCAATCTGGTGTATACTTTTAGGCTATGTTACAACAGTCAGCTGTTCGAAAATATAACTTTTTACAAGATTGCCATGTTTGTTTTATTTGATTCTCCGGTCAAATCTGTGGTCAGGCGATCGGAGTTTTTGAACTCTAATTAACTTTTTTGCAACCCAAATTTTTCTTGATCTATGATTAAGCTGATTGACAATCCGGTGATTGAAGAATCAATATGATGTTTGTGCAACCGGCCCTTAATGTTGTTCTTTTTCACATATTCATCTACAACATTTAGCCAGGTCTTACATGGCCTACCCCTTCCCTTTGATCCATACACTCTACCTTCATATATTTTCTTCGTCACTAATTCCATAATCCTCTCAATATGCCCAAACCATCGTAAGACACTTCTTTGTAACTAATTTATATATTAAATATTAGTTAATTATATTATAACAATTTAAGAGAGGAAGATTTTTTTTATAAGGAGCAACTAACTTTTATTGATAAGATAATTACATTATAATTAACACTTTACTCAAGTAGTCACCCCACCAATAAGACAAACTCAGATCGTTAGAAAGAATCTTGTTTTTCTAAATAGTATTTTAGAGTAAAAGAGTTTGAACTTTGTGGTTTTATAAAATTAGGAATTTTGCTCTAGTGTTTTAATTTTATCACTAAATACACAAAATAAAAAAGTTGTATTGTTCACATATTTTTTAATAGTAATTATTTTATTTGGATATGTGTGACGATTTTAAAGGACATGTTTCAATATAACGTTTTCTTTCTTTTTTTTTAAAAAAAAGAAAAAACATTGGCGTTGATTTATGTTTACAAATAGATAAGATGTAAAAATATATCGTTTACTTCCAAAAATATTTAAATGGATTATGTAGTATCTCCTCATAGTCAATCTGGAGTTATTAAAAGTTTATAACTAATACAATTTGATATATGTTGCCATAATTTCATTAACATGAAGTTTAGTAAAAATCTAATATAGACCAGTCCAAACATACCAAAATTAAATGTTCTTGACCATATGCCAATAAAGAAAGATATGACGTGTCAAAGCTTTCCCTGGTGAGTTTGAAGAGCAGTTTGATGGAAGTATTCAACCAGCACAAAATGACAACCAAGCCTCATAACGAGAGGTGAAGGTTTTGATGTCTTTTCAGCGCCATTGGAGCATAACGCCGCAACGCATCATGCGGATCGGCACTTTACCAGGTGTATTAGCTGATGACGCGTGGCCACTCTGATGGAAGACAGATGCTGAAGTTTAGCATTGCGTTCTACTGCCGATCTACCCCATAAACCCGACTCTTTTGTGCTTCTACCTCCTTTTCAAACCGTTCGTTCCACAGCTTCTGGCTGCTGTGTTTAAGAGAACACGAATGACTGCCCCAGCAGTTTTCAAACTACAGAATTATATGATTTTATATATATATATAGCCCTAATTATACTTTTTCCAACATTTTGTTTAAACAATATGAATTTTCTAATCAAAATATTGCGAGAATCAGAAATAATATATTTGATAAAATCTATGCTAAAGTAAATACTGCTTTAGCATGATGATGTGTTAAATACAACAACACCATAAAGTGTCTGTTGATTAAAATTTAAATATTATGTTTTCATTTATTAAGCTTCAAATAAAATGCTGTATTAGTCTCATTGTGTTGAGGTGTTTCATTGATGGCTTGTGTAAAATATGTTTTTAAAACAAACAACTTAATGCAAACTGATAAGTATTTGATTGACGCAACGTATTGTTTAACATATATGTTGTTCACGTGTGTATATATTAAATGAGTTACGACAATTTTCGAACTATAGAGGCAGCATGTGAAAGTTTTGTATACAAAGTTAAACTAAAATATGAAGGTAATATAATTCACTATAGTTGACAATTATTATAATTATTTATTTTACATGATATCTTTGTGGATATTGTGTTATTTGAAATGCGTATCTACAGTAAATTCGCTTTTTTGATAATAATTGAAATTTGAACATAACTAACTAAAGTATAATTCTATTCTTTAGAGCTTTATCAAATAAGTATGGTACTGAAAATACTTTATTTAAATTTCCATATTTTATCTTTAAAAAAAAAATTTATGCGAGGTAATCCACTCCCTTCACCTGACAACTTCGAAATTTGGATAAGTTTAGTAGTTTTTTTATTTAAAAATTATTGTTATTGGATTTTTTCAAAATATGTTATAATAGTTTAATTGGTATTAATTCTAATGCTTTGGCATGTATAATACAGATGACCACACTACGCCTGGTTCGGACTTTATTAACAACTTAAGCTTGGCGCTATCCTTGAGGTGAGGAAGGTTCTTACGACTAAATTATATGTCCATGATTTTTTTAATATTGGATTTTAAAATAAATACATAGGCCTATTAAACTAAGGTAGTACAATTGTAATAAAGCTACGCTTGGTAATCGGTTTTTAATACTTCTTGAGAAGCACTAGAATATTAAATTATCTGTATTCATTTATTCATTTTTTGTCTCATTTTAAGAGTTTTCAAGTTTTCATTTGAAATACACAAAATTAGACATTTCTTAAATATGTTTTACACTATCTCAACAAAACCCAAGATGTGAAACCCAAGGTGTGAAACAGAGTGAAAACTATTATTTTAAAACATTCCAAAATGTTCAAAAAAATATTGTTTTCGTTACGTTCCCCAGTATTATTACGTAACAAAATATTATAGTTCATGACATAAAATTTCTAGAACACAGACTTAACAAATTTTTATACTATGATAATGTGTAATGAGGTGTACTGGATAGAACTAGCTCAAAATAGGGATAGGGCGTAATGAGATAAACTGGATAGAACTAGCTTAAGATATGTATAGGGTGTAATGAGGTAGACTGGTAAGAACTAGTTCAAGGTAGCTATAAGGTGTAATGAGGTGGACTGGATAGAACTATCTCAATATAGGGAGAGTATGTATTGATGTGGACTGGATAGAACTAGCTCATACTAGGGATAGGGTGTAGTGAGGTTGACTGAGTAAAATTAGTTCAGGATAGGGATATAGTGTGATGAGGTGGACTGAGTAGAACTAGCTCAAGATAAGGATAGGGTGTAATGAGTTCGACCAAATAGAACTAACACAGCATAGGGATAGGGTGTAATGAGGTGGACTGGATATAACTAGCTCAGGATAGGGATAGGGTGTAATGAGGTGAACTGGATAGAACTAGCTTAAGATAGGGATATGGTGGAATGAGGTGGAATGGATAGAACTAGCTCAATATATGGATAGGTTGTAATGAGGTGGACTGAGTTGAACTAGCTCAATATATGGATATGTTGTAATGAGGTGGATTGAGTAGAACTCGCTCAGGATAGGGATAGGTTGTAATGAGGTGGATTAGATAGAACTAACTCAAGATAGGGATAGGGTGTAATGAGGTGAACTGGATAGAGCTAGCTCAGGATAGGAATAGGGTGTAATGAGGTGGACTAGATATAACTAGCTCAGGATAGGGATAGGATGTAATGAGGTGAACTGGATAGAGCTTGCTCAGGATAGGAATAGGGTGTAATGAGGTGGACTAGATAGAACTAGCTCAATATAAGGATAGGGTGTAATGAGTTCGACCGAATAGAACTAACACAGCATAGGGATAGGGTGTAATGAGGTGGACTGAATATAACTAGCTCAGGATAGGGATAGGGTGTAATGAGGTGAACTGGATAGAACTAGCTTAAGATAGGGATATGGTGGAATGAGGTGGGATGGATAGAACTAGCTCAATATAGATAGGTTGTAATGAGGTGGAATGGATAGAACTAGCTCAATATATGGATAGGCTGTAATGAGGTGGACTGAGTAGAAATAGCTCAGGATAGGGATATGGTGTAATGAGGTGGACTAGATAGAACTAGCTCAAGATAGGGATAGGGTGTAATGAGGGAAACTGGATAGATCTAGCTCAGGATAGGGATAGGGTGTAATGAGGTGGACTAGATAGAACTAGTTAAAGATAGGGATAGTGTGTAATGAGGTGGACTGGATATTACTAGTTCAAGACAGGGTTAGGGTGTAATGAGGTGGGCTGGATAGCTCTCGCTCGAGATAGGGATAGGGTGTAATGAGGTGGACTGGATATCACTAGTTCAAGACAGGGATAGGGCGTAGTGAGGTGGACTACATAGAACTAGTTCAAGACCGAGGACCACACTTTGAGAAATACTACCCCAAGAGGTTGGCGGTGAATACTAGTCAGATCATCCACCACAAGGCTCCTGCTGGGCAACTTGGGACGTCACTCTGGTACTTGTATCTGACTATCTCTAAGCTAAGGAACTGTTCATCCCCTGTTGCGCTGACAGCCTAATCCCACCTCTGGAGCCAGGAGGGATTGTGGGGGTAGGGATCTCGGTTGTTAAAGGGCTTAGGACCACGCCTGAGGATAAGATCACAGGTCATAATGGGATATAAGAGCCTTGGGAACAATATGTTTGTACCACGCAAGAAACTCCAGATATTCTAATTATAATGGAATTGGCTGGCTTATCCCTTTAAAATACACCGACTCCAGCAAGGAAGCTAAGCTGGATAAACTGTACCGGTGAAAAAACATGTAGAGGGGTGATTAGAAACTTATCTGGTAGAAAACGATCCCCTAGCACCATCTGGGATTATAGCCCTTACCTCCTCTTCAACCGTGAACAAATGCAACCTGAGACCACGTGGCAACACGGGGGTATTCATTTAGCTTGACACGCGTGAATATGTTTACTGCGTTTATCCTGTAAGATATAGTGATAGATCGTAATGGGAACAAGCTTAGAGGGTATATAAGGGTACATCAAGAAACGGTCACTTTATTTATCTTTAATCAGTAAAAATTGACATCAATCAAAAGTAACAGCTGCATAACATATGGCTTGAAGTTTGAATACATTAAATTGGATTTAGTATATAGTTTAGCGTCAACTAACGTAATTAATACCCATACCAATCGTAACGAGATCTAAGCCTTCAGCCTCGCATATACTTGATTGCTGATGACACTTAGGTCGACTGTGTGTACCATACCCACGATTATACAGGTACACTTTATTTAAATCTATCCTTTATAGCCACACCTTTTAGATTAAGCCGTAATTAATCTTGATGCTAGACATACTAACAAAATTGAGTTTTTCCTATGCTGACCCGAATATAAATTGATAGGCTTACACTCCGCTGACATCTTACACGCTACAGAGGTGGGCAATAAAATAGGTTTAGGTCGATTATACCTTTCAGGGAGAAAACAACCTCTAACCAATTGTTATTTTTGTTTGTTTTTGTCACCACGTCTTACCACCCGTTCAGACTACATGTATAAGTACTAATTACGCTATTGTGATAAGGATGATAAAGATTGAACTTAGAGGAAGTGTGCTCGCATTTGTGTGGAGAGAGAAATAGATAGTGGAAAATAATTTAGGGAAAACCACCCTCTGTACACCCAACCGAGATTCGAACCACGACTTCACCGTTATCGGCAGACTGGTCTATTGCGATAGTGACGCCTTACACCATTCGGCCACCGAAGTGGGTTCCTTTTAGTTTAAATCATATAATTGAAGAAATATATAAATTGTTTGAATTTGTGTATATTTGTTAGTTTTTACCAAATATGAGTCATAACAACAGCTATAAGTGAAACGTTTAGGAAGTGTATTCACTTTTAATATGGAAGTCCAAAATTGACTAATAATGTTGGTTATATCGATGACGGGGATAATCCGGTACCCTTACTTAGCTCAATACACATAAGTGCTTTTTTTTTTTAGAACTTTCGGGTTTCGGGTTTTACACCTATGTATCAATTACTGACTCGGGGATGAGGAAGGCTGAATTTTAAAGGAAGTGTACCCGAATTTACGTTAAGGGCGAGTGGAAAACCTTTTAGGCACAAAGCCTTCAGTACACCCGACCATGATTAGAACCCTGATCTCCCTACCATCGGCATCAAAGTATGTCTTAAGTTATTAAAAAGTCGTGTGCTGATATAATCAGTCGTGTCAGAAAGTGCACGTTAAATACTTCAAATAAATGAAAATATACTTATAGAATAAGTGTATATTAAAAAAATAGATCTACTATTCTTTGCATGTGTTAACTAAGCTACCCATATGCTATAAATAAAGCTACTGCGAACTTTTTAAATGCTTTACCAATTTTTATCATACTTAAAATGTTTTGAAAGGAATATAGTAGCTATTTTTTATTTACTGGATTTAATGGAAATGCATGGAAAGTTATAGCACTGTTACGCAAATGAGTAACATGTGTAGGGGAGACTCGGGCAAGTTTTCCAACTTTTTATAATTTTATTTTTGTATTTTTTATTTTTATCTATTTTGAGGTAAACAGGATATCATTGTATTTTCCTATACTTTTATCTAAAAACTATCACAATTATTTTTCAAAAAAGTAAATATAAATTTTGACAGCAAATGGTTAAGTCTGATCATGTTAAGTTGGAAAATGTGCTCCGTATGCTGGGCAAGTTTTCCAGCCTACAAAAAATATACAGGGGCAAATTTTCCAACTATACTTTAAATGGTAAAACACAGGTAATAAATCTTGCTTGTTACTTAATATGTATTTTTTATTGTAAACTAAAATGGCATAATAATAATAATACATAGAGAAAGTAATTGGATATAGAAAACAAATGCCACTTAATGATTTAAAAAAAATTGTCACTTAACAATTTTACAAAGACAGATTTTTTTTAACTAAAGTCGTTATTATCTGAATCACAATGAACACAAACAAATTATGTAACATCCCCTTTGGTGCAGTCTTCATGCGCCCATTTTTTGCATTTCGTCCACCGCACCCACTATTTTTTTTTTTTTGCCTTAGATTTGGTGTAAGGTTCAAAGCAATAAATGCATAAACAATCCTCATCTTCTTCATCACTTGAATGTAAGCGTTTTATACCTTTTTTAGGATTTGATGTTTTAATGCCTTTTACATTTGAAGATGAAGGTCCAAACAGTTTCCTGGCCGGGATTGGCTTTTGTTTTTTCTCACCCCTTTTATCTAATTCTTTTTGCAGTTTTCTTTTTTTAGTTAAATCGTTTTCCATTTTCAGCTGATTTTTAACGGGAGTATCAGTCAATATAGCTGACTTCCTTTTTTTCTTTCCACGCCGTGTTGGCTTCCTAGGTGCCGCCTTCTCAAAAGGCCTAACTTCTTCTGGTATAGGCCAAGTTTGTTTGGATGTAGAAGGAACGCCATCTTGATAAGCAATAGGGAAAGTTTGAGTGGAACTCGAAGGAACATCTTCTTCGGAAGTGCTAGCCTGCGTTGGTGTAGAAGTATTTGACGCTTTCGATGGGTTTAATTAAGGGTACGAACAGTCGATTTTTCTGGCAAGTTTGAAGTCTGTTCAGGATTGTTGGTGCTTTCAAGTTTTGGCACGGCAGGAGCTGGCCTGTCAGTAAAGTAGGATGGCATAAAATCTGAGCCTGTAAATATTTCAGGATTCAGTGGGAAAATTCCCGAAACTTTAAAACCCACCATAATATTGACTGGTGTTAACGCCAGTGGAGCAGCTCTAGCCAAAATAGACGGGATATTGTAAATTGTTATAGGTATTTTACTTGTGCACACCCAGGCATCACAAGCCGTGTTAATTTGCTTTTTGAGGGGCCCATACACACTGCGATCTAAGGATGGTAGCTTATGACTGCTGTGAGGAGGGAATGACAACAAAGTAACACCGTTAGTAGTTCAATGCTTCTGCTGAGAGATGGGAGCCGTGATTGTCCAGAAGACTGGGTCGTTTTTCTGAGCAACGTGCATAACTTAGAAAGTGCATGGCGAACTTAACAAAAAAAAATGCCATCATCCAACCTGATAGGTTCGCATCACATCACATCACATCCGGTGGGGCCATCAAGTAGAAAATGTTGCTGAAATTTGACCCTGGGGAAAATCAGAAATGTTGGGATGGCATTTCCTGCAGCATTTACAGCGAATGCTGCTGTCACCAAAGTTCCTCTTTCTGCTGAGGTTAATTTACCTATTTATTTAAATCCATGACGTCCAACTATTCTATCTGGCTTTTGGACCGTGGTTACCCCCGTTTCGTCCATATTCCATATGTCATTAGGCCCAAAGTTTGATCGCTTTAACACAGTTGTCAAATTATTAAAAATCATATCAACGTTTGTCGTATTAAAGCTAGTGGCTCGAGAAATGCTGGTGGCCTGTGGAGTTCTGATTGAAATTTTGGGGTTTCCTTTTAAAAACGAACTGAACCAGTCAGGCCCTGCCATTTTATTTACTATCCGATTTTCAGGCACTTTTCTCTTACATGCACGAGCATACGTGTAGGCAAATCGCCTAACTTCTTTGGGAGTAAGCCCAAAATAGATATCAGAAGCCTTCATGAGGTATTGAACCAGCATTTGTTCTTGCTCAAGATAAAAACCTGTACAAACAAACCCAAAAATTACTAGAACTTTAACATTTAACAGGGAAATTATAACTTACAAATATATATAATATCGTAACCTACCACCTACAAGAAAGTTAGGGCTTATTATTATTTAAATTATTATTATTTAATCCAAGCCTAATGTACTTTAAAAAAATAAGAATATAAGCTACCTAATACATTCGTACTTCTTGAGCTAAGGCTGATCACTAACATAGCGACGAGCGACTGACTGCATGCAAGTCGTAAATTAATCAGTCTCCCCCCCCCCCTCCCCCCAAAGCGCATATTGTTTTAAGTTGGACGGTGACAGTTTGACGGATGTAGAAAACTGTCAAGTGCTGGGAAGACCAGGGGATGACCCCCAGTTGTCGGCAAAATTCAAAGTATGTTTCGGTCGTCGTCGCTACGTTAGTGACCACCCTAAGTGGATACGTAGCCTACTTACTCGCCATGTTTTTGCGTATCCAATTGGCAGCATGTTTGGAGGAGTTATTGCAAGCGGTGGTACTTTTGGCGGTGGTACTTCTGGCAGTGTTCCTTCTACTTGAAGCAATTCTGGGACAGGAGATTCCAGTTCGATAAGCGGAACAGGCGTTTTCAGTAGAAGTTCTTCCAGTGGAGATGTTTCTGGTTGAGACACAGCAGGCGAGGGGATCACATCTGATGCTGGCACTTGTTGTGGGGGATTGTTTAAGGAACGGAATTTCGACCCGTAATTTTTCAGAATCTTACGGGGAATATTGAAGTCCATGGATGCTTTTCTGACACTGCAACCCTCCCTGACTGCTACTAGAACGGCATTTATTATTTCAGGAGTGTACGAGCCTTTGTCGGTCTCAAATTTTATAATTGCGGACCATTTTAAATATGTATCAACACATTTTAGAATTAACCATTTCATATATGGTTATTTGGCCGATTTTATTACACAGCAAATACATTTTTGATACAATAAGACTAGCTTATTTAGGCCGTGGCACGTTTTCCAACGAGACACGTGTTGGAATACGTGCCCCATATGCTGTTGGAAAACCTGCCCCGTCGCCATATTGGAACTTTGACACTATCTCGACGAGTAGCGGTGTAAGTTATTTGTAAAAAAAACGCATAGTTACATGAAGAAAGAAACCCCTTTTTAGTACATGCAATGTCAAAACAGTAAGTTTAATGCTAGTATATTTATTTTAAGTTTCAATAAAGACCTGAAAGCTTACTCACCGTTGAAAAAATGAAGAAAACAGCTCTGCCGACGATGTGACAGCAGCTACTAAACTAAAACTTCCGTAGATGATGTGTGCTGTGTTGCTACTTCAGCCAGTTCGTCCACTGGCGTCATCTAGTGGCTCATTTCAAAACTAAAGTGAGTTGGAAAACTTGCCCCTATGAAAAATATGCCCCAGTCTCCCCTAGGTGTAATTTAGCATTATTTACTTATTCTTAAGGGGATTTTAAAATCTCTGAATATGAGTTAATTAATTTAAAATATGGCTTTTTTGATTTACTATAACATAAATTGAATAATTCTATAGAAATAGTTGATTTGTTATACATTATAATGGTAGAATTACATTGTTTTTGTAAATATTATTGGCATATAAGAAAATTGGACTCATTTGTGGTTAGATTATCATTTATTTAATTAGAAAACTTAATCTAATGTAGATATTTCCAAAATAGGTGTTCCTTCATTTTCCATTTTGGTATAATTCTAAATATTTAAACTCTCTGAATGTGTATTAATTTTAAACATAGATTATTTTAATGGAATAGAATGTGCAAACTTACGTATTGTAGGCACAGTCGGTGGAATTATGGAGCTGTCCGACCCCCGACATTTCCTCACGTTGCCTAAACAGAAGCTCACGGAATGATGTTCCTTCGTCTTAGCGCTAACATGAGTTGGACTATCGAATGAATCTGGTGCTGAGTTTGTTTGTTTTCTCATGAAAAATCTTCTTCTTTTCTCAGCAGGTTTCAATGCAACACTGTTTACCGTGGAAGAAATTTCACTCATTTGACGAGTACACGTGCTGCCGACGGCCATCGTGCGACTGTCATCCATTGACCATTGATGTTTTAGTTTTGGTCGTGGACGTAAATCAAAGAGCGTTGGTCGAGTTGGTCCTTCAGAGATTGTGTCACGATTTTCATCATTATCAAATGATTCTGTTTCTGGTCCACTTGTATTTGAGAGTGGAGTGGTTTTAGAAGAGGATGAAGATGTGGTTTTTTCTAAGAATATGGGATGTTGGTTAACTACTTTAACTGATATTAGAGGATTCAAATCTTTAAAAATAGTTGTAGGATTAACACAGACAGATTTTTCAACTTGTTGTGTAAACAATCTATTTTGATGTGTGAAAGATGTGTCGTGTAGCGCAAGGTCACCACAAGCGATGGTTTTTTTGCACTGTTGTTCAAGGTCTTTTGGAGAAAGAGTAGGAAAACCTAAAGGGAATGGATTACTCGAAAGGGAATTGGTGTTTAAGAATGAAGTACTAACATGTCTTGGTGTAGTTGGTCGAGAATGTTTGGGAGAGGGAGGTGGACCTGGTATTTTAGGTATTATTGGTGAACCAAGAAGTGTGTGTTCGAAATGTTTAGGAGAAGAGGGATGAGAAAATCCTGGAGATATAGGTAACATGAACATAGAGGAATTATCACTAAAAAAATTATCTATGGTTTTAGGCGTTGATGGTCTTGAATGTTTAGGAGATGGAGGTGGTCCCGGTATTTTAGGTATTCGTGGTATTTCAGTTAAGATTTGATGGCAAGGAACTATATTTTCATTGGATTTAGGTGTTAAAGGAGCTAGAGAGCAGGGTGATAAATTCAAACCAGTTACGCTGGATGGTCTAGAATACTCTGTAAATTGGTGGGGGAAAAGTGAAAGCGACTCAAATTGACGTGGTGTAGTGGGTGCTGACACCCTAAGAGGGGATGAAGGAGGGGCAGGTATTTTGGGAATTGGAATATCAGGAAAACGTGAAGTAATAAATGATGAAAAGGGTTGTTCATTTGATAAAAGAGGACCAGATATTTTTGGAATTTGCATTGAATTCATTGTGTAAATTTGTGGTCTAGGAATCTTAGCATTTGATGAGATTGTTGTTTTAAGTACAGGCGTACTTGGCATTTGGAAAGGCAAAACACCAGGTGGGCTATGCATATTAGCAGGAAATGAATTAAGGGAATCAAGTGACTTTGATCTTTGTGCTTTAAAATTAGAAGTTTTAGTTTCTTCACGTTGCCACAATGTATCTGGTTCGTCTAGTAGGGAAAGCATGGAGCCCCCTAGATCGGGTGATGGCATGTGAGGGTCATCGTTAAGGAAAGCTTCTGTTGTGTGATCTTGCCAAGTGTCAGAAAGTGAGCGTTGACTTGGTACAAATCGTTGCCGTAACGCTTTAGCTCTTGAAGAAATAAATGACATTGTTCGTAGAAGCTTCCGTCCATCCCGTGGTTCCATTTTTTTGATTTCTGAAACAAAAGGGTGATAATTTTTTTTTAACCATTTATTTGCTAAAGAAGAAAAATTCACTCATAAAACATTAAGTGTAACTATATCGAAAATTCATATTGATAATATCTAGTTTTTGTTCTTAATTTTATTTATTATAATTAAAGAAAAATTATAATACATTTTCTTATAATATATCATGTGTTTAAGGGAAAAAATTAGTTTTTATAAAACTAAGAATATTTTTATAGCTAGAATCAATTATCCCCAAGCAAAGTATTTTAAAAATGACTAAAGAAACAGAAAATGTCAAATGGTAATAGATGATAAATAGTCGGACTAGTTAACTTGACTGTTGCCCAGCATTGTGTACATTGTATAAATTTAAGGAGAGAACCGACTAGGGACGGCCAGCACGGCTCGTATCGGCGTGGCACGGCGCGGTACCGGTCAAACTACTTTGAATAGAACTCAATGGAATGCAACCCACTTTGAGCACTCAGCTCAGTTCGGCACCACACAGCACACAAACGGAAAGGCCTGAATGTCTTCCCAAGAATTAAATCCATTCACCTCAAACGGCCAGTACGTGTGTAACCACTAGGAGGTGAAGTTGTTTTTCACTGTGCCTTGGAACAAGTTTGTGTTTGTGTGTGATAAGCAATATTGTGTGTAATAATGAGTACAGACGAACTTATTATAAAAGCTTTAAGAAAGTACCAATTCCTCTATGATGTCTCTGATCCACGTTACCACAACAGGAAGGACAAACAACACACAGCAACAAATTTCAAAAAATGTTGATGCCTTGACACTTCTTAAATATTTAATGGACCCACAACTTGTGTTTACGACCCCCTCCCCCCTCCCAATTTTTTTTTTTTTTAATTTTAGGTTAAAATAGACATTTAAATAGATATAATTAAGTGCTCAACTACGCCAGTCTAGGTCGTTTGTGTCGTGGTTCAGTCGGGTCGTATTGTCCGAGTCCTCTAATTATTTCGTTGTCGTGTGTTTCGGTCTTGTCGTAAAACTTTCTGTNCTCCTCCACACAAACTGAACCTACTAACTCCTCTACGGATGAATTCTCTATTACAACTGGGACTTGCAAGGAGTTTCTACAAACGTTGGCTAGTCTGGTGCCATGCCGGGCATTACAAATGCGTTAACTACGAGTCGAGCCGCACCTAGCTGGACCGGCCCGTGGCATGCCATGCCATGCTGGTCGTTCCTAGTGGGTGAACTTCTGGTGACCAGACGTTCTCCCTTTCCTGGACATGTCCTACATTTCAACCCTTTGTCCGGTGTCCGAGAGGAATTTTTAAAAACGTCCTCCATTTTGACAAAATAAATAAATTTGTCAATGTTTTGTGTTATTTAATCTCAGGTGATCACGCATTTAGAAATTCTGCCGTAAGATGGCATTTCAGTTATCACTAGCAGTCTTCATGAGTTTTCGTCAGAAAAATCGCCAAGCGGTGGCCACGTGATAAAATTAGTGATTTCTATTGGCTGCGTGTAGGCCATCAACAACCAATCACAGCGACCGTCCTAATTCTGTAAAGTACTTTCTGTAACGTACAGTACATTTCTTCAGCGTTCTATATGTGGTTGTTCCTGTTGCTATTTGGATTTGTCCCTCTTATGTCAAAAAATGTATAAACGTAATT
Source organism: Timema bartmani (assembly GCA_902151455.1). NCBI lineage: Eukaryota > Metazoa > Arthropoda > Insecta > Phasmatodea > Timematidae > Timema > Timema bartmani. Next base: position 62,569 of record CABFWB010003989.1, read on the forward strand.
GTGAATATGTTGATAATTTATCTAGAAAATACAAGTCATTTAAAGAAGCTAGAAATGAATAAGTTGAATGACTCATTTGGCCTGCAGGAACGTGCATTTCCATAGCTAATATTTTATTTTATTTCTTAACGTTCTATATTTTTCTTGACTGTCCTACATTTTGGGAGCCCTTACTTGTCCTTATTTGCACCAAAGGTATAGGTCACCCTGTATATAAATCGAATGAATATGTCAGTCTGCAGAAGTCAGAGGCATCGAGATAATATTTAATTCTAATTAATTGATTTGAATGAATCGACCATTTCGCTGTAGTAAGAGGTATCGAGTGAAAAGCTAATTTGATTTATTCCTAAAGTAGCAAATGCATCGATTACTCAAAATAATTGAATTATTTGATAATTTGTATCCAATTATTTTCATTAGATTATGCTAGTCTATCGCAAGCCACTCGTGTGTCAGCATGTAGTATGTTTGTATGTAAAATTAGCATGTACAGGTGAACATCAGGCGTATCAACTTCAACCATGTTCAGAAGTAGGTAGTCAACATCAAAGTCATTTGCGAGTAATTTGTTAAACTCAAACCAAGAGTTGTTTACTATCACATGGCGCATGCTTTGATGCAGGTTCGTCAAGGAGCACGTAGTATTATTCACTATTATAATAACAGCTAAATAAAACCCTCTTACTAGTATGCAAAATATGTATTTTGTCAAAAAACTTCAAGAGAACATTCCACATGATAAATAATGGTAAAGAATATCCTAATATCCAAACTTCAATCACAAATATAAATGTATGAAACACATAATCATGATTCCCAGGAGCCCGTCTCACCCCACGGATAGCGCGTAACTTAGGTAATTAATAATGTTCGAAAAAGGCCTAACATCGTAGTGTAGTTTTATGTAGCTTACGTTAGAAGACAGTGTAATTGAGATCAGTGAAATAATTTTACCATTATTTATTATTATTAGGGGTTCTGTCTTAAGACAAGTATATTCCTTTTATCAGTTGACTTAGACTGCCAAAGCGCCCTATTTTTGCCTCCTCCTTCAGCTCCCAGAATTTTCTTTTTTCCTTCAACTCATCCAATATTTTAATCCTTCTTCCTACTAAGCTCCTCTTTCCCTCAACATTTCCTTTTATGGCGTTGTGCAGAATACATTTCCTCCTGATGATGTGTCTGATCAAGTTTGCTTTGTGCCAAAGAATCACATCCAAAATGATTCTCTTATCACCCAATCTTCTTAAGATTTCTTCATTTGTCACCCTGTCTGTCCACCTGATATTCTCAAATATTCTCCAGCACCACATGTCAAAGCTTTCCAAGTATTTCTTTTCCATCTTCCTAAGAGTCCAAGTTTATGCTCCATACAGTGCGATGCTCCCAATGGAGCATTTCATCAGTTTCTTCCTTAGTTCCAAACTTAGCTTGCTTGTCAGCAGTAAGCTCTTCTTGTAAAACGCTTCCTAGGCCATGGCAACCCTAGACCTAATTTCCTTGATACATTAATCATTCTTTGTCAGCAGAGTTCCCAGGTACAGTAGAAAAAAATTGAAATTTTACTATTCTTAAATAAAAAACATAATTTCTCTGATCTTACTTTCATTGTTTTCAAATGAAGAATATAGTAAAACCATACTTAGATGTGATTTCTGGCTCCAGAATAGGCCAAAACTGTATCTATTACCCCCGTTAATCATCCGTGAGATGGGTTCTTAGGAGCCCATCTCACTTCACGGACAACACCTAAATTAGGTTGGTAATACAGCTCGAACCAGACGTCATATCATGATGCGATTTTCTATTTTGGAAAACAGAGAAATTGAGACCAGTGGAACAATTTTACAATATCAAAACAAAAATACAACACAAATTTAAAAACTACTTTAAAATAAAAATATTATTTCAGTAATCCCAATATATTTGTTTTCAAGTATAGAAAGCAGGTAAGCGCATTTGGTTGCAATTTCTGGTTCAAGCGTAAACGTGTATCTGATATCCCGATTAGTCGGCTATGTAAGGGCTCTTAAGGAGGGTGCGCACTATGTCGGGATCGGATGGTATCAGCATCTCAGTGAAAAATTAAAAACACGTACTCAAATGGGAGCCCGTGCACTAAACCAGACCGGCTCGGAATTTAGCTTTAGTATCGGCCGGGAAAAAGCGAAAAGCGCTGAAACTCGTTAAGGGGTGGCAAGCAGTCAAACATTGTATTTCTGCTACTCAGCACATATACACTGTATTGCCCAGTGTTTGTGCCGATGTGAGCCATTGTAGTGTGCGGCTGTTGGCCGATTCGATTCGGAAGTGGCCGGTGCCGTGCCGACCAATCGCGATGTAGTACACGCCCTCCTTAAAATATACCGTCGTCTCTGTGGCAGTCCGATCAACATTGTCGTTATCGGTCGTTTACGGAGGGGTGTAAGAAAACCCGGGGGAATCAACTTCAGACCAGGAAGGAGGGAGTAGATCGTGTGACCCAATCTTCTCTTCCGGGGTTATCTACGCAGTATTTATTCGCCATCCACAGATTCTTAACAGGGGGATAGTTTTAGGCGTTTTCTTAGTATATAATTATAGTGGCCATATTTTTTTTAAAAAAGCAGGACAAAAAAATACCTTAAATGAAGCTATTATTTTTAGTATAGTATGTCATCATGCTTAGGTCCAAAATAAATGGAGAAATAGAGTAAAGAGAGGGAAAATACTAGAGGGGGAAAGAAAAAAATTGTTGAAACCCAAAACTATTGACTAAAAATCACTTTTAATTGCTAATTTAAGGTAACACATCAAGTGAATTATACCTACAAAAACATTAGTTTCATCATCAATTTCTAGGAACAAATATTTATGTATAGAAAAAAACTGTTGGTAAAACCCCATAAATACGTTTTTAATTTAACTCTTTCTTTTCAACTTTCATTAATGATTATAAATAAATTTAGGATGTTGGTTGCTAATCACTTCAAACCAATCCATCAGTAAAAATACTCTAATAATAATTATATATATATATATATATATATATATATATATATATATAT
>CABFWB010003990.1:0-67436 GCA_902151455.1 Timema bartmani
CAATTTACACCCCATTCCCAACCCTCCCTAACCTCCCCTCTGTCAGTGGGATGTGAAGGGCAGCCACTGCCATCTGACGCTTCAAGTACCAACATTACATAGACCAAAAAAAACCTCTCAATTTCCCTCGAGTGGCTCACCCGCTAAATGAATGTGTCACAAGCCGCCACCGGTCCCGCAGTGCGCATATTTTAAACCTACTCGTGCGTAATTAGATCACGGGGTTTTGTTGTCCTTAGAGGATGAACTTAAGATTATTTTGACTAGACTTATAAATAATAATAATAATATAAAATAAACTCGTTTTAATTTTTTTTATAATGATACATTCAAGGCCGTAGAGGGGATAGGAGGAGAGGGGTCTTATTTAGGAGGCTAAACCCTATCCACCAAATTAAGCTTGACAAAAAAAACCTTATATTGAGATTGAAAATAAGTATCTCGAGGAAAAAAATCACAAGCAACTTTTCCTGCTCACCCACTTCGGTGGCTGCATGGTCTAAGGCGCTGCTCTCACAGTAGACTAGACTCCCGATGATGAGGAAATCGAGGCTCGAATCTCACTCGGGTGTATTGAAGGTGGTTTTACCAAAAATATTTTCCACTCTCCCTCCACTTACATGCGGATACACTTCCTATAAATATAACCTTATTCATCCCTAAAACAATTGGCGTAATTAGTACAAGCGTATAACCCGAACGGGCAGTAGGACACAGTACTAAAAAAAAAAGTTTACTGTGTTTGGCCATTTGTAAGGATCCAGATTTAGATCAATAATTTATTAACAATTACTGTTCTGCAGCAATTCCTTGTGTGAATTATTTTCTTTGGTTTCGTCAACGCTTGGAAAAATATACTTCTTATCAAGTATAGGAATGATAAACTTTGCAGTGAAAATTCTTGTTCAGAAAAAAAGAAAAGCTAAACACTTTACAGAAGTAATGTTTCAACATTCTATACCTCGAGGCTGGTATTTGTTCAAAGTATGGCGTCCATTCTTCTATTGTTTGTCTGTTTTGTTATTAGCACCGCGTCTTACTACCCGTTCGGTTTATACGCACTTACGCTAATGTGTAATGGTAGGGTGATTGTGAGATGAAATGGAGGACCTACAGTTTAACGTGGAATCCGAACCACGGTGGAGGCCTGGCATTCCTCACATTCACAAGTTGTGATTAATACACGTCTTGTCAGAGGTGAAGGAAGGGTTTGGCAATCAGATAATCTGTGCCGGGACCGAGGATTTAACCCCGGACCCCCAGCACAGAAGTCCGACACCTTACCCCTAGACCACCAGCTCATCCTATTGTTTGTCAATAGTTAATAATCTATCTTTATAAAGTACATAAATGACGAATGTAGGCCTAGTTAAAAAAATGGCACCTCCCAAAAGTAAATTATGAAAGTTTTTAAAAAAGTTGGAATCCACCTTGCCTCGGTGGCTTAGTTAGCTAACGTGCTAGTTTCTTGTTGATTTAGACTGCCGAGGACGGGGAGATCGAGGTTCAAATCTCGATCAGATGAACTGAGGGTTTTTCCCCCTAAATTGTTTTCCACTCTCCCTTCACGCAAATGCTGGTTAACTTCCTCTAAATTCAACCTTCCCAATTTCTAACCCATTAGCGTAATTAGTACTTAAACGTATAACCCGAACGGGTAGTAAGACACGGTACTTTTAAAAAAAGATATTAGATAGTGAAAAAGCATCTTGTAAAATTTGTTTTAAACTATTAAAAACCACTATCATTTTCAGTGTTTAAATAAAAATGAAAATACAATGATGATGCAAAAGTTGAGATTTTTTTTTGTAACACAACGTCTTACTACCTTTTCCGGCTATACGCCTATGTACTAATTACACTAATGGGTTAGGGACTAGAAAGGCTTAATTTAGATGGAATGCACCCTCATTTGCGTTGTGGAAGAGTGGAAATCTATTTAGGGAAAACCACCCTCAGTGAACCCGACTGGGATCGAACCCCGATCTCCCTGTCTTTGGTAGTCTAGTCCAACACGAGATTAGCGCGTTAGACCACGCGGATACCGAAGCGGGTAAGAGATTATTAATACTTGATAAAACAGTTTTCCAGATTAAAATTTTGATACCCATACTTTTATTTCGATAATATCACGGTATCAATATTTTTCTTCAGATACTTTTCTTTCGATACCACATCCCTACTCAGCGGTCACAGTGAATTGGCTTCACCCTCCACTGTCGCCTGGATTCTGATAGAGTGAGTAACTTTACAACTTTACAAAAATTTACAAAACGATACTAGCTTACAAATGGGTAATGATCACACTAACGGCACCTATTATCAACTAATATAACTATTTTTATAAGTAAAAGTTGTATTTAAAACCATGTATTTTTATCGAAGTGTCTACTTGGGTGTCGTTAGAGTTCAATATTGTCGTATTTATTGAACCTAAGCACGAATCTAAAATTATATTTAAAAGAATAAACTATTCATTAAATGACGTTTTATAAACAAACACTCTAACTTAATTTTACAAATATGATAAAATAAATCCACTAAGTTTTGTTTTACCATTTAGAATGCATTGAAATGGAAACATTTTAAAGAAAATATTTCAATAACTATTTTTAACAAGGTTTGAAAATTCCATAATAATGATGAAAAATGCCCAGATATGTTACTCAAATAAATAAGAAACAACAATGTTGGATTATATGATTATTTTAACACTTTTTTTGTTTGGAACCATGCCTTTATGAATAGGCTCAGCCCTAATATGGGATGGGGCAACTTAATTGTTTACAAAATTGGTCAATATTTGCTTCAAAACAATATTTTGACAATCATAGTAAATATAATTAAATTTAGGCCTACAGAAAGAGTAATTTTTGTGTTACCGTACATAATAAACACTACCGCATAGTGTAATTGTGATATAACCATTTACTTTGACAAGAAAATAAACAAATATGTTTGTACAGTACATACTAAAGACAAGGTGCAGATGATCGAGACAGTCCCATCATAACGTCTTTTATTAGTCTGTCTATTAAATAAGTTGTCAGAACTATGCGTATTTGATCTAAATAGTTTGACTAATGCTTTTCCCTACTAGTAAATGCGTTAAAACTAACCCTAATACTGTAAATTCATATAAGTGGCTCATTTCCTGCACTTTTAATTTTCTTTAGTTCTTGAATTGGGAAGCAATCTAATAATCCACGTGACATCTTGTTCAAAAACCCTTTGAGATGTTGGTGACAGAGGTATGACTAGGGTGAGGCAATAGGGGCATTTGCCCTGGGCGACAAATTTGAGGGGTGGAAGCGCTCTTTTAGTGGTTAAAAAAATACCAATTGATATTTTGCTTTTGTTGAATATCACTTTTGGATTGGTTGATTCATCGTGGCTTGCACATGTTTTGTCTTATTCTCTTCTCAATAATATAATGGACTTATTACTTGACTAGAACTACTATTTTTATTATTATAACTAAACTTTGCTCATTAGTCATTTCCGCCCATTTTTTACCCTTTCTTTTTCTGCTATGCGGCCGATTTCTTAGAACTATGTAGGCAACTAGAAAGAAAATAAAAAGAATAAATGATAAGAATAACGAAAGGAACTATTGATCGCCTTCATAATGAAATGGAAAAAAGTTTTGTCCATCTCTATGACTTGAAATCAAAATTTGGATTTCTTTTAGATGTGAATGGATTATTGCTTGACTCTAATGATGATGCTATAAATACCCTGAAGAAACGTGTCAATCTTGGACATTTCCATAGTAATGATATTGACATTTTTCAGCTTTATAAAGAAGTTCTAGATTGCAAGATGATTCTGAAAAGTCGTGCAAATGTTAATATTTCTAGAGCTGAGGAGCTCCTCAAGTTTATTGTTCAATATGGAGATGAAATTGTTTTTCCAAACTTAAGAGCTACTGTTTGGATTATGCTCACTGTTTCAATCACAATTTTCAGATGTAGCAAGCTAAAATTGATCTTATCATATTTGAAAGCTTCAATGGAGCAAGATAAATTTTCTGCCTTAGCCTTGCTCGTCATTAAATCTAAGTAAACCGAACCAACAAATGTTGATAACATTATTAATCAATTTGCATCTGCTAATGCTAGAAAAATTAATTTATAGTGTGATTATTCAAAAAGCTTTTCTTAAGACCAGTAACAATTGATTATTTATGGACTGGTGATTTTTTTAATTTTCTAAAATAAAAGTTAAATTTGATGAACTAATTAATAAGTACGGGGTTATAGTTATATAAATAAACTATTTTAGCAACAATATAGGTTTCATTTTTAACAATAAAAGTGTATTTTGTTTCTATTATTTTATTTATCTATTTATTTTATGGGAGACCAACAGGATTAACCAAAAAAAACCTAAATAGGTCACTACAACAGTACAATTATTGAATTAATAATTAAAGATAATACAAAATAATACAAGATGGCCTTATATGGGAAACATTAAATAGACCGTGGGGGGAAAAAGCACAAGAAAAATATATAACCAAGTACAGCAACGAGCAAAACAGTATTGTAAATTAAATTTAATATTGGCAAACTGTAATGAAGCAAGCAACCTTTTTGCCATGTACATTGTACAGTAATGTTATTAGGCTATGTGGAAAAGCCATTTTTTTAAAGTATTAGTAATATTATTAAAAATTATATAAAGACCACAGGCTTACAATAATCACAAAGATAGACACAGAATATACAGTGATACAAAATAATACCCACAAAAATACAATTATACTCTGACTATTTTCAATCTTTATGATTGATACTGACAGAAGTACCCTATAAAATAGTAAACTACACAATAATACACACAGAAGTACAATCATTCAATGACTAATATCAAATATCAAATTATAAGGTTGTTATTAACAGTGAAACACGATATTGATAAACTTTACACTCGAAAATGGAATCATACGATGCCCATAATTAATTTTAATAATTTTGCTAAGGTAGTTACAGACAGATCAATGTGATGAATTTGTTGAGAGGAGAATGATATGTTGAGATTCCAACAAGCTCTTGTGATGGGAGAATTGTATGCAAAGTTGGTGGAGTTACTTAATGTAGCAAATGCATGTTTTAAGCGTATGCTATGAGCAAGAACAAGATAATTTAGCTTCCCTATAAGATCTATACTGTCTATTACATTATTGTGAGTTTTGTGTATGAACACAACATCTTGAAATATTCTTATTTGTTACAAAGAAGCCATTTTGAAGTGACTTAGTTAATTTTCTTATCAATGCAAAGGTACACCCTTTTTGAAAGTTAGGAATATCTATATTCTATACGCACATCAAGAGGCGCATCAACCAGATTTTCTGTTATGCCTCTAGAATAGTAATGATAATGAATATCTCTAAACTTGAAATTAAAATTTAAATTGTAATAATCTGTAATTTGTATTGTATGGTATTGTATTGTATTGTATTAATTAATTTATAATAATAATAAACTCTCTCTCTCATAAACCTTTTTCAAACCGACTCTATTCTGTCAGCCACAACATTGTAATAAGGATTCTATTCAACACACCCATACTCTAAAATACATCTTAAATAGGCATTATAAAGAAGGATACAGGTTGATGCGTTTTGGAAATATAAGCAATTTCTCATAACAAATCTTAACATTTTAAGAGCTCTATTTGTTGTACTTTAATGTGGGATTGAAAAAGCATTCTACTTTCAAATATTATGTTTAGATCATTTATATGTTCCACTTGTGCAAGGGAGCTGTCTCCTATTAAATATGTTGCTGGCAAGTTATTATTTACGATACTATCGCAGGTTTTTACCCTTGACTTAGTCCAAGGGGTTTTTCCCTGCTCTTACTTCCACTCAGTGGGGTGGTCCTGGTGGCTTTCCCTTTGTCTGCCAGGCCTGCCCTACCCTACTCTAATAGAGTCGTACTTCTTTTCTTACTTTCCCGCATTTTAAAGTGCATAGGCCTTGGCTTGACGCACGCGTAGTACCCCACCCTAGTGTAGCTTAGTTGCACATGTGGAGAGAGCAGTAGTAGAGTCGGCTCTCACACACGGCAGAGCGGGATACGGGGGCCTGCCATCATCTTTTTTCTTTTTTTTTTCTTTTTTTTATTATTTTTCTTTGGGAAACTGATAGTAAAGAATTTTTTTAAGAATTGAAGTCCAAACAGTTATTTTTACACCATTTGGTCAAATTATCCTAATCATTTTGAAGAAAAGCTTGACCCTCTTTTGAATTAATCGTCCTGAAAATTTTCATATCGCCTGCAAACAATAAAATTTCACAATTTTGTAACCCAATAACAATAGAAGTGTATTTTATTTTTATTATTTTGTAATCAAATATTTGTACCAATATAACATTTCAGTAAAATCTTAGGACACATCATGTTTATGAGGGCACCATTTTTTATTTGCCCTGGGAGCCATAAATTGTAGTTACGCCTCTGGTTGGGGAACTCAAGTGGGAAACTCAAGATGAACCATGAGATTCGCAAGAATATACTCAGAAATACGTCTCCTGGATCTCTATTCCCGAGCTCTCGAGGAATCAAACGGTCTTAAATATCGATGAAATATGTTTGTACTCCTGAATGAAAGCCAATAGTATTCGATACACTCTATTATTGTAAATTCATATAAGAGACTTATTTACTGCAATTTTATTTTATTTTATTCTTGAATTGAGAATCAAATTAATAATCCACTCGCCATCTCGATTAAAGCCCTTTCGAAATAATTGGCTTACATTTTGAGGGAGTCATTGATATCTATAATATAACTGGATGGACATCTGTGGCTGAAATTTTCGAGCTGTCATCTGTATACCATTGCGTAAGAGAAAGAGAAACTTTCAGGTATCTCTTTCTCTTTTACACTCATACAAGGCAAAGGGGCATTTTGACATCGTTCATTAATTTGATTGAATATATGAAATACATCAATGTGTAATTAGTTAAATGAAATGAATGTGTTAGTTAAAGCTTTGAAGATCATAACAAAGTTCGGAACTGGTGAGTTTTGTCTTTAAATAAGCTTATGTAGCCTAATATATACAATTATTTTTGAAGGATGCTCGTTTGGAAAGCTGTATCTCGTACCAGAATTCTACCTTATAGTAGTTTTTAGGTAGGATAAAATACCTTCCAGAAGGAAATTTTTATTTCCATTCTAAATGGCCGTCTATCCTACCAAAATACTAATATAAAATAGTATTCTGGTACGAAATAAAGCCTTACAAATAGGGATTCTTACTAAAATCAGGGTTTAGTAGATTTAGTAGATTAGTATTATAATAATAAACAAAACATGTAGGTACGTTCAGGGAAATAATAATGAGTTATAAAATGTTTACTTAGAAAACATAGATTATAGTAATTGTGGTTGAAGACAAGTAGATAAGATGAGACTTAAGTAAAATAGTTTACAGTATTGTAGGCCTATTTTAATTACAAACAGAGGAGAGATGGTAAAAATCCTTACATAATTTTCGAGTCCAATTCACGTTGTTTTAAGCACTACTCACCACCTGTAGGAACACCCTCCACCCCCTTAAATAAATCTGAGGTACAAGTCTGTATGATTTAGTCGATATCAAAATAATGATTAGTAAAATAAATCAGTAAAAATAAAATATTGACAACTTAATAACAAAAAATGAAACTTTTTTTTTAAGAAGATAATAGCACCAAACCGATTACTTGATGTAATCTTGGTGACACTGAATAATAATTTGGCATATTTATTACATTCTAAAATACTACGAATAAACTTTTGTCATTAAATAAACCTTCTGCAGTTTTAAACCAAGACTTTAACATACTTATATGTCCTATTTAGTGGCTTGTAGCCCCGTATATATAAACATTAATTTGTCCTTTAATGTGGAAAGCCCGGATGGATAGAAAGATGTTGTGGCGAGAGGGCGGGAAGGATTTCCACTCATTCGAATGTAGTGCTACCAATTCCATCAGCATCAGCCTTTCTTTAATTTACGCATCCTTATTTTTTTAAAGAGAAATTTATTTGTTTTATGTTAGGGTCTCCGGAATTTAATGCTTCCCGCACTTTTTTTGTTTTTAGGATCAAGTGACAGCCAGCCAGGGACATGACACAGATTCTTTAAATGACTATAGTCCAAATATTATTATTAAAACAAAATCTAATTGAAGTTTATAAATCACAGGAAAAGTTGTGTATGCAATGAAAGCAAACTCAGGATGCGATCAAATATTTATAATTATTGTAACATTTGGATTACATTAAACAAGATATTATGTAAACCTTAAAAATGCCTTTGCATCGACTTGAAGAAAACACCTCCTCTTTAATCACAAGTTCTCAAATAATAACATCTGTTTCGAGTGTTGTGAAGGAGTTGATTGAAAATGCTTTAGACGCTGGCTCAAACAATATTGAGGTTAAGTTGGTGAGAGAAAATAATATTCAATCTAATTATGGCACTAGCTGATTACAACTATTCACATAGCTTTACTATAATTTTAAGTTTTGGTTAGGTAAGCATTAAATAGTATTGAAGATGGAGCCCATCATACTAATGGATATAAGACTTTTTATTTTCAAAATATCAACACTAAATGTTTAAACTTACTTTAACAAATTAATATGGTGAATCAATTCATAAAAAAAAAGCTTTTGAAAAATAAAAATAATACATTTAGCTAATACTTTCAGGTAAAAAAACTTGAAGAAACTGGGTGTCTGTCAACATTGTTGCTAGTTAAATAATATATGGCACAGCTACATCTATAGGAGGTTTTTTTAATTGGATACAGCTTAATATCTTCAGATGAGTTGATTTTTTTATTTTGTTAAAATATATTTAAAAAATAATTTCTCTACATATTAATTGATTCTCTTTATTTATTTATTTGCAAAAGTTATATTAAAATATTGATATTTGTTTAACAAAATTTTTAATATGCTTGACAAGGTATAACTTTGCTCTAATTGGATACATAATTTGTGAAGACAAGGGATAGTTGATGCCCCTTCCCTTATAATCTCTTGAAATTATTTAATTTTATTCCACCTTTCCATTAATATTTTCTCATTTAAATCCTTTCCTCTACACTCTGCCACCCGCCCCACCCATTTAATAAGTGTTGTAGATGTAAAAACTTGACCCTAGGATTGACTTCACTATCCAGTGCAAACATCAATAATGTGGCCGCTTTGTTAATAAAATATTTTATTTCATAACGTTATTAACCTACTGTTACTTTAATTACTACACTTATAAGATACTGTTAAACAAAACACCAACAATACGGACATAATGATTTTAAGATTTTTTAAATATATTTTTTTAGTAAATAACTGATAGCGCTTTAAACACCTTACACTAAAATATTTTATTTACAGACACACCAGTTTGCTCCTTGGTTAGACTTGATTCCTATTTTATTATCTTCATCCTATTTTATTTCTTCTAATAAAAAATATCCAATGGTTTTATTTTAACAATTTATTACCCATGCCAACTTAATCAAATAGCCAAAGCTATTATTTATGCTTTTAGTGAGGATTACTCCATCAGATATCATATTCTGAAAATTGAAAAATGACACCTGGACACGAGAATCGAACCCGGGACCTTTGGCTTAGTATGCCAATGCTCTAAACCACTGAGCTATCCAGGAATGGTCCCGTGCCCAGGGTCATTCTTCACTCATATTTTAAGCCAGAGTTTATGATGAACGTGCGGCTCTCCCTTAAGATATGAGTGAAGAATGACCCTGGGACGGTTCCTGGATAGCTCAGTGAGCATTGGCGTACTAAGTCAAAGGTTCCGGGGTTGATTCCCGTGTCCAGGTGTCATTTTTCAATTTCCAGAATATGATATCTGATGGCGTAATCCTCACTAAAAGCATAAACAATAGCTTTGGCTATTTATATTCTTAAATATGCAATCCCTTACAATTATAATAATTGTACAAGTGGCAGCAATAAGCCAACTACCGAATCGAAAGTTGCTTTGCTATCTGATAGCTCGTGATCTTAATAAAATCACACATTTGTAGCCGACAATTACCGAATGTTCATCATAGACTCTGCCTTAAAATATGAGTGAAGAATGACCCTGGGCACAGGACGATTCCTGGATAGCTCAGTGGTTAGAGCATTGGCGTACTAAGCCAAATGCCCCGGGTTCGATTCCCGTGTCCAGGTGTCACTTTTCAATTTTCAGGATAAAATATCTATTTGTCAACACAATTAAGGTTAGGTTTTGTTAGGTTGGGTTAATACATGGCCCTTGATTTTCATTGGAAGTCCACTTTCGACCACTAACATTGATTGAAAGTCATTAAAATCTACATTCTGGAACTGTCTTATTTGATTTATCAATTTAAAGTTCATCTAGAAATTTATCAAAACACTTTCCGCGATTGTGGAAACAGGTTTTTCCGGTTTTCATATTGTGGGCTTCCTTTGAAAACCAGCTTGTATGAACTCTTGTGTACTAAAATACTTTTGACGCCATGTTGGGACTATTACATTTATATTATTCCTTTAAATATTTACACAGGTTTTCTGATTGACACGTTGCAAGCAATTTTACAAAATATTGCAGTATGCTATGTAATTTAAGTTAGTATATTTTTAACTTTCTAAAACTAGAAAATCTACAATCCTACTATTGGTATTTCTCTAATCTAATTGTTTAATTTAATAATAGTAATTAATTCTTTTATATTAACATAAAAATAAAATGTGTCTCTTAACATTCTAACAAAGTGTACAATCCATAAACATTTTTACTTCGAACCTTTTTGTTGTCCATCTTAACTAAAATATGGCAATGTAAACACATTTTGGCCATGTTTTGTAAATCGTTGTATTTATCCCTACCGCTGGTTCATCTTCAAGGAGGATAATGGTCTGTCAAGAATCGAAGTGAAGGATGATGGCAGCGGAATTAACAAGCTGGATGTACCCCATATGTGCCTTTCAAGCTACACTTCAAAAATTAGAGATTTTTCTGACCTTGGTGAGTGTTGAACATTAAATTTAATCCCTAATTGCAGAGAGCAAATGGTTGAAGTCATATAGTATTGCCCATCCATTTTGTCTCACCTAAACTTATTATAAATTCACACTGTAAATAAGCTACCATAATGTTTAATAACACACTACAATTCTTATTAAAACCTGTACTTTTTTTTTCATCCATGAGTTACTAAAAGTCCAAGCTATACTAATTGGGTAGGAAGGAAGGTAGAATTTAATAGAAATGTACCTTCATTTGCATGAAGGGATAGACAAGTAGTAAACCACGTAAGACAAATCACATTCAGTAAAAACCCAACCTGAATTAAATCGCCTACCTCTACCTCTTTATCACCGGCTAGACAAGTTTGACATATAGGTCATGTGCCCACTCATGTGGAGCAATAAGCCTACTTGCTATAATTATTTTTAGTAGTTACATTAGAAATGTTTTAACCATATTTTGTTTGTTTCAGAATACCTGCAGTGTTATGGTTTTCGTGGCGAGGCGCTCAATGCTCTTTGCCGAGTCGCTGAGGTGACGGTTACAACTAAAACTGATGAAGATGAATATGCAATGGCATATACAATGAATAAGAATGGTCAGGTTGCATTCATGAAGCCCTCTCATTTGGGGAAAGGTATATCTTTCTCTTATTTAATATGTTTAATTTAAGGAGACAGCAATTGTGTATTCTAAAAAAATTAGTATGTATGCTGTACTCAAAGTTGAATGAGGGATTTTAGGGCCAAAGAGCCCTAACCATTGTTGTCTAAGAAGGTATTTGTCTCCAGAAAATATTTAAACATTGATGCCTCTAAAACAGTGGTTATCAAACAATCATGGTTTCCTATTATCCTTATGGTATCTTGGAGAATTTTGTGACCCCGCCCCCCACAACTCCCATCTTATATCTTTTTCAACTTATCCATATCTTTCTTTGAATTTCCACCTTTGCAGCCTTAAACCCACATATTCTGAATTCACAAAAGCGCGCTCAAACTATAAAACACACAAATATGTGAAAGTATTAGTAATTATCATTATTTAGGCTATCAATATTGCAATTTGTTTGCTGCAGCTCACTTTTGCTTAGCTTGAGCCAAATGTTTTACATCTTTTTTATGTACCTTTAATTAAAAAAATCAACCCAAAGACCAGGGGTTGGCTACCTTTTATTAATGTTGTGCCGAAGTAATATTGAAAAGTCGCTCAGCGTGCCAACCAACCAAAGCTCACCCAAATTGTTTATATTTTTTACACTAGTTAAGTAGTATCACTATTAAAACAAATTAAAGTTGATCTTGTAAAAAGTAAATGTAACATCATGTTTCTAAATTGAATACATTAAATAACTACTGTTTCTTGAATATTTTAATATAAATCATATAAATCAGAATAAATACAAAAGTTATAAATGTGTTTTGCAAAATTTAAGTTCTGAAGACATTATTTTGAAATTTTGAAACAAATCAATAGAATCATTGAAACATAAAACATGTTATTACAATTATTACTCACATCAATGGCTTTAATTAAAAATAAAGGTTTTATGGTGACCCCTGCCATGAACAGTACCATCACAATAACTATGTATTCAGAGATTTAAGTAAAAATGGCGGGGCTGAAAGTGGTATGAGCACATTCCTGCCGGCATAAAAAGACAGACATGCATAGGTAGGCATGTGGACTAAATGTCAAAATCATTTAGTCTGGTTTATCGATGATAAAAAGGTCAGGGATCAAGTCCTGGTTGGTAAACTGAGGGTTCTATTTCCTCAGGGTTCCCGTTCATAAATGGTTTCCCACTCTCCCTTCATGCAAATGGATGTACATTTTTCACTTCTACCTGTCACATCTCTTTTCAATTATATAAGTGTAATTTTATGCTTAGATCCCGCACAGGTAGCAATACACAAAACATAAAAATACAAAGCGTAAAATGAAGTAGTATCCATTGTTTGCCATCAAAGGTAGCAAGCTTACATTGACAGGTTATACTATGGCTCAGCTTATAATATAGGGTCATAGTGTAATCTGTCATGGTAAGACTGTTATATTTCAGGTTAAACAGAGTGTACGTAGATCAAGCGTCTATCAAATCTTGGTGGGAAGGAATCAAACGGATTGTCCAACTCATGTTTCAGTTAAAACTAGTTCTTAAATTCTAACGCACGTCACACATTGCATCTTGGAAACAAATGAACCTCCCAATTTGCGAATGTGTGATCCAGAAACTATTTAGATGCATGAACTGAGATTAATAAACGTGAAACCTGCTTCGATGGCTGCATGGTCTAATGCGCTACTCTTGCATTAGACTAGACTGCTGATGACGAGTAGATCGAAGTTCGAATCTCGGTCGGGTGTACTAAGATTGGTTTTTACAAAATGGTTTTCTATCTCCCTCCACACACATGCGGGTATATTTTCTATAAATATAATCATCCTAATCCATAAAAACATGTGTGTGATTTGTACATAAGCATAGGCTATAACCTGAACAGGTTGTAATATGTACTGCTAAAACAATAAAGGTGAAACTGTCTCATATTAATATTCTTAATGCTACATAATTGGTTTATTGCTAATACATTTACACTTAGGTTTTGTTTTAAGTATATTGTCTGAACATATATTTTCTGCTAAATCAGCTTGAAAAGTTAAATTACACTCCTAACTTTTGGGATTTTCTTGACTTAAAAACCAAAACTAAAAGAACATGGTTCAAACTTATGGCTAAAACTACATGAAGCCTTCATACTAAAAAAAAAGCACTGTCCCCTACAACTGTGTGTCCTCTAAAAGGGTGGTAAATATTTTAGCCAAGTACATTATTATATATGTTCCTAGAATGCAGTCACAATTAAATATTTATATAACTACTGTATGGTTTTAAACTTGTTACAAATTTTAGCTCTAATTATATACATTCACTATATTTAATTTTATCTAAACTATATTAAATTAGTTTAGTAAATAATAAGTGTGATTTTGAATATTTTTTCCATAGTTGGTACAATGCTTAGCTTGCTTTCCATAAATAGCAGACCATGGGGTGTAAAAACCTGACTTCATTGGACATTGTTTGCTGGTGAGGGAAAAGGTAGAGTTTTATAACCCCATAGAAATTGGGCAAAGTCAAAGGGGAGGCTTTGTTGACACTAGCATGGGTTTTCTTGCGTCATCATAGGTTGAAAGGTGGAGCTATAGTGTTCTCGGGATCACACTATTGGTCCACTAAGCATTAACTATACGTTCTTGCATACCGCCTTGGGACCTCTCCAGCTCTTGCTGTTTTCAAGCGACAGTTCCTAGAATTTATAAGATACTGGTTAGATGCTTTGGCAGAAAAACTACTTAAAATACAACATTATTAAAAAATAAATCAATATTAACTCTCATAATTTATATTTATATGTATACGCATCTAAAATTTATATTTATCCATAGTTTAAACATTAATATTTTCACAATTTTCACTGACAATTAAGTAAAAGAAATAGTTCATATACATATGGAAATGCGATGCAGGACTAGCATACCCAGAGCATACTCCACTGAGGGACAGGATGAGAAGGGTAGTTAATAAAAACTGCACACATTTTGTTGAAATAGAGAATAGGAAATAACAATGTGTAAAGTTGATGCACACATTCGGAAAGCACAGAAAAGTAAGGTAATTTTGTGGTATGAGGAGAAGTTGGGGAAAATTGAAAAAGTCACTGGGATTTCTAGTTTTGTTTCAAGAATTTAAAAGAATAAAATTAAAGTAACACATTTTATATTCAAAGCTTTGCATATAAAATACTGAATAAAATATATTCTTGTTCTGGAAAATCAGGAAAAGTCTACAAATTTCAAAACTTAAATAATGCATCCTTCCTTTCTATGGTAAAACTACATTAGTGTATCTGTCCAGAACCAAACCCTAGTCTACCAGGTCTGCTCTGCCAACTACTAACCTACTCCTCTCTGTGACACAATAGAGCTAAAACAAAGCCTGACACTGGGGTTTATTTTGTACTGTTTAAGTGCAGAATTGTCTTAGAGGTTAAACAACTTGTTAACTCATTTGCTGATGTAACCTAAGGTTTAAAACATATTTACCGACTAGCAATTGCTAAACAACTGGTGTATGATTTTTTGTGCCTAGGCACCATTGTGACTGCGAACCATTTGTTTCTGAACATCCCCGTGCGCCGCAAACAACTCCACATCCCACGCCGGGCCAGTGAAGAACTAAGGAAGGTAGAAGTGGTGGTGAAAAGTCTGGCAGTTATCCACCCTGGTCTGAGGGTGTCCCTGGCGCATGAGAAATGCCTTATTTGGCAGAAATCGGCCGTTACCACTCTGAAACAGTCGTTGCTGCAAGCATTGGGGCACCATGCACTTGCTAAGCTGGAGGAACACTCTCTTATTCATAAGAACGTAAGTCTTGTCACTCATTATTTTTTAAAGAGGAGTCTATTTCCCACTAAATTAGAGTTGGATCAAATCTCCTCATTTTTCAAACCCAAATTTTATCTCTACATATCAATACAGAATCTTGAATCCCACTATAAATCATAGAAAACATGGTAAACATAAGGGTAAAAACATGCTGAGCAGGTTGTGTTGATGGCGAAGATAGAGGTCGCTGTCGGGTAAATGTACTGAATAGATTGACCTACACTGTGAACCTCGTTTCTAGCACTGGTCACATTTGTTTTCAAACTCTCGCAGGAGCTACAATGAAAATTGAACCGGGGAGTGGGAGGGCATTGTCCCCCAACTTGCCATCAAGAAGATATATTTCAAATCCTTTGATATTATCTAATATGAAGCTAAATGATGGCCTTGAATAAAACTCTAAATGACTTGTAGATGCATTCAATTTTCAAACTTATCTTCAGGAGGCATCAAAATGTCTGAAAAAAATCAGGCGAGGAGCCCTCTAAATAGCTTCTAGGATCATCTAAATTTAAATTTTTTTTAATTTAAGACCACTCCAAATAGCTTCTAGAATCTAGATGCATATAATTTTGAAGAATTTTCACACAAGGACCACTACAAATAGTTTCGGAAAGTATGCAATTTTCAAAAATTTGTTGGTGGAAGCCCACTTCTTCAAATCTCTTTTGGAAGCATATAGTTTACAAAAAAATTCCAGAAGAGGACTTTTCTAAATGATTTCTAAGAAGATCCAATTTTCAAAATATCGCCAGGCAAAGACTACTTCAAATAGCTTTTAAACCTATCCAATTTTCGAGAAAAATCAAGTGGAGGACAATCTAAATAGCTTCTAAAAGCATCTAAATTTTAAAAAAAATCTGGGCAAGTACTATTTAAAATAACTTCTAAAGGAATCCAAAACGTAACCCGTCCCTGATTATCACCCAATAATAAGAGTCAGGTTGGTCACAAGAGAGTTTTATTTTTCATTCAAAAAACATAACAAGTATAGCTCTAAGAGCGAGCGAGACATGACTAGCGTTAGGCGCTAGATCTATAAACAACAATCAAGATAGAACATGTGGGACTCCTTCCCACGCTCTTAAATGGCGACTCAAAATAAATCTTACAATCAGAAGTTGAATTGACCTTCGTACACATCCCATCAAAATAATAATAAAGGATAGTCAAAAGCACTAGTTATGTGAAAGGCATTTACTCGCCACCACCGGTGGTTCTCAAACAGTGAACAATGAGATCTCAATAACATATATCTCCCCAGCCGTAGTCGGGCATAATAGAAACAAACAACAAGAATTTAATTTAGAAATATATGCCTTAACTGGCTGCATTAACGTTAAATATAAAAGCCCATATTAGAGAGCAAACCTGCCGACTCGCGGCCCCACATTTAACCAACATAATATAATCTTTCAAAAATGTAACACTAATAAATTAACTTCTAATGAATAACAAGAGATACAATCTTTTAAAATGCATAAAATTGGCAGAACAAAGAATGACGCTGCCAGAATCAATTATGGACCTAAGATGGCGGCACTTCAAGGTATACGACCATCCATGAAGCGGAAGAAGTAGAAAGTACGTTAAATACATAAAAGAGTTATCTAAAAAGACCATAAAGTAACGTTAGATAAATAGTTCGGTCAAACAATGCAAAGATAGATTATCCATGGTCTACAAACAATTTAAAAGGAACCAGGTACAGTTAATAAATGATAACTTTAAATATAAAATCCTGAAAAATAATTTTGAATTATTACAGTCAAACGGAATTTTGAATGTACGGACGTAAATCTATTCTAGGACCAAGGTCTCTCACCTAGTGATCGCAGTGTAATGTGTACCAACATTACAGAATGATGCCCTATATATACCTGACAAATGAAGCCATGTGCTCTCAAGGCGCGGAACCAAAGGAGGGGGAGAGGGGTAAGGGTTAGTAACCTTCCAGAACATACTCCACTAGCCTACTTTTTTTTAAAAGTGTGCCAACAACAGCTCTAATAGTTTCCAAGCGCTGCTGACGATGCGCATCCAGTTCGCGCGTATCGCCGTCTTCTTTTTTCTTGGGCGCGGCGAGGAATGAAGCATGAAGCCTCTCTAGTCAGTTCGATGTTGATAGTGCCAGGATGTGTTAGTGGAGTGGAGCCTTACCGAGACGAGGTCAACTGGGGCCAGAGTGGTGAGCCAAACAATCTCGTTTTCTTCTAAGTGTTGTAACAGGGTTACAAAAATATCAAAAACTTATCGATGTTGGGGTACTTCAAATAGCTTCTAGAAGCGTGCGAATTAAAAAAAAATCTGAGGGAGGACCACTCTAAATAGCTTTTAAAGAGCCTTAATTGCCGAAAATTGGGGAAAGACCACTCCAAATTAGTGATATTGAAACTGGTGAGTGAGACTTAGAGGTGGGGTTCATTGCAACTCCTGGAATAAATTAGCCCCCCTCTAGATTTATTTCACACCTTCTGATATTATTGAATATGAAGTTGAAAGCTTTACATCAAACTACAAATAACTTATAGAGGCATCCAAATTTAAAAATTTGCCAGGATAGGCCCATTCCAAATCGATTATAAAAACATACAATTTTAAAAATTATTCAAGTGAGGATAGTTCCAAATAGCACCATAATCTACATAACATTAAAACTAAAATTTCTGAAGGAAGCTCCATTTTTTAAAATTTTTATTCAGCACCACGTTTTACTAACCATTCAGCTTATATGATTATTTAATAATTATGCTAATTGTTTTAGGGATAAGGAAGGTTATATTTATAGTAAGTGTACCCCCATTTGTATGGAGGAAGAGTGAAAAACTTTTGAAAAAAAAAAACCCATCAGTACATCCGATCAAGCTTAAAACCCTGATCTCCCCATTATTGGCAGTCTAGTTTACTGCGAGAATAGCGCCCTACACTATATTGCATCCGAAGCAGGTGAGAAGACTACTTCAGGCAGCTAACTGTCAGAAAAAATTCAAACAATTGAAAGTAAGGATTACTCTAATAGATTCAAGAGGCATCCAAAATTTAAAAATTTCTAGGGTGGACCACTTTAAATGGCTTCCAGGGGAATTATTTGTTTTTAAATACAAGACGAGGACTTCTCAAAATATATTCAACCATTACCTCTTTGTCCAATGGCAGCAATGTAAACTGTGAACTGTGTTCTTCTTTTCATTATAAAAGCCATATTGTGTTCGTCCCCCTTTTATGTGGTTCTATCCACCTTTCCTATACCTTCTTCCAAATATAATACTAAACATAAAACTAAAGTCTTTTCAGCATCGAAATACACAAACAAAAGGTGAAAACTTGCAACTCTTCAGTGACTTTTCATTTGTTTTTTGTAATGTTGTACATTCAGTATTAAGTGTTGTGATTTTTAATGAAACAAACATTAAAATGTTTGTGTTTAGGTGATGTACTTGAGTTGATCATGTAAAAATACTGTAAGTAAATGTAAAATAGAAAAGTTTTATGCATTAAATTAAAATGTGTACATGACAGTAATCTTTGTAATGTATATACATACATACATACAACTTAATAATCAAGGTAAATTATTTGTTAAAACATATAAACTATGGTTGGACTAGTCACCAAATACTAACAACTGCCTTATTATGTCAGTGAAGGCTGTGCGCTCGCTACCTGCCCCTAGTAGGACCACTATTTGGAGTTCTTGCGATGTTGCCAAGTCAATTCTCCGGCCTGTAACTGTAGACGGCCGTGATTGGACCCATCTCTGGTTTTTTGTTTTAACTTATAATTTATTTATTAATGCTAAAATTAATAGTCTGGGGTTTGTTTTTTAATTTTGTACCATGATTATGTTGGGTCTGAACCATCAATAAGCTATATGAGTTATAAATAAATTCCAATTCAAAATTTGGAAATGAATTTTTTCTTCTTATACTCAAATCTAAAAGTCCAATAGTTTCTCGAATCTCCAAATATCTAATATTCTTAAGATTTTGAGGGTTCCGTCATTCCATCACTGAAGCAATTTGGTTTCTCATTTGTTGAAAGGCAAATAAATCACTGTTCAATTCACTAATTTAAGACAACTTGTTGGATTAAATAGCCAAGCTATTATATTTACTAGTTACGGTTATAGCCGTATCTAAATATCATATTCCTTAAATTGAAAAATGACACCTGGTCATGGGTTCTGGGTTCGATTACTATGTCAAGGTGTCATTTTTTTCAATTTAAAGAATAAGATAACTTGTATCGCTCCAGCACATGCATATTTTGTACATAAACATTGCTGAAAACTATAACCTGTGATATCATCATATTACATACAACTTTTCACGATAGCTTTTTGATTTTATAATAGTCACTATGCATTGTTCTCCCCAGAAATTCTATCCATCTGAGTTGCATTATTAAGTAGCGGGGCAGTCAGGGTCACCGAGCCTATTTGACCTACTCTGTCATTTTACTTTGTTTACCTGTTACCATCTTAATTTGCTCTAGTACCAGATAATGATGATGATGCCAAAAAGGAACCTTGGCGTGATGGTGGACATCTGCCAACCAAATGTTGACTGCATGATGATCTTTGTCAACAGGCGACCAGTCCGGCACAAGAAGTTGGAAAAGGTAATGTTCAATATGGCTGTAATTGTAAGGTCATTTGAAAATTAGTCTACAAAGATCAGATACAATATGAAATGTAAAATCTTGGATTCATACTGACATACATTTGCTATTCCAAATTCCACATAAGTGGGCCAACTCATAATTTTGTACCTTAAATAGTAAAAGTATACATACTTTATACAATTTTGTGAAATCTGTTTTTCTACTTTTAAAAAAAAATGTACTTATATTTTTGTCAGCAGCCTTGTAAGTCATTAATAACCCCTGTCTTAAACATATCGCTAGAAAAATATTTACATATTTGTTTTGTTGTCCAGTTGGTGGTGAAACATGTCAGCAAATATTATGGAGCCCAGTATCCTCAACACAGATATCCTACTTGTCTACTATCCATAGAGACATCACCAGCAGAACTAGACATCAACGTTGAACCGAATAAGACAAGAGTGCTCTTGCAGAATGAGGTGTGTACTGTGAATTTACACAAAGCTAGTTCTAAATGGAATTGTGTGCCACTCAAGGTTGGGTTTATTTGTATTATTTTACACTTTGATGTCATTGTTCTACCAACATTTGTTTCCCAGTGTTCAGCTTTCCTTGGCCTTCAAAAAACTATTAATTTATCCTGTTCCATAAAGATATTTTTTTAGTGCTAGTCATTTATTATATATTTCTATATTCAGATTTATTCTAGTTTTTCAATTTTAACATTCATTCTTCAAATCTTGAAAAAATTTTTAGAATTTACTCAATAAGGTTACCTCTATTACAAAATTTCAAATCTGAATTTCAATCTTAGCTAGGGATGGGCCCTCGAATCCCTTGAATCCTTAAGGATATTTGGAGAAAAAGAAATTGATTTGAAACTCAAATCCTTAAAAAAATATATTTTTTTTTAAATTTTCCAAGTGAAATTTGTTTTAGAGCTCAAAGTCTTAATACTGCTCATTGGTGGTTCAGAATCAATTATAACTATAGAATGAACTTAACAACCAGGCCCCAGACGAGTACTTTAACACTTAACTTACACATTTGTAACCGACAATTTCCGCACGTCCATCATAGACTTTGCCTTAAAATATGAGTGAAGAATTACCCTGGGCACAGGACTATTCCTGGATAGCTCAGTGGTTAGAGCATTGGCGTACTAAGCCAAAGATTCTGGGTTCGATTCTCGTGTCCAGGAGTAATTTTTTAATTCTCTGAATACTTAACTTCATCATCATCATCATTCGACTTTTACACCTCTGCGGGTCGTCTGGCACATCCTCTTCCATTCCTGTCGATCTTTCCAAACTTCTCCCTCAGCGACGTGCCTCCAGTCTGCTCCTCTATCTTCCATGTCCTTCTGCGCTTGGTCCATCGGGTATGCGGCAGTTGGCCTAAAGTCATTTGGCCTAAAAATGAAACCAAAAGTCATTTGGCCTAAAATGTAAATTTAAAACCTTCGGGTATCTTCGGAAAGTCGACTGAGTGTCTGGAGGAACACAGGGGATGCCCTTGTGATCCAAAGGACAATTTTCCAGTCGTATGAACAAAAGTTAGTGGAGTAAATATGAACTCTGAGGGGTTCCCTGCACTGTATGACCTACAACCTTGGAAACAAGAGAGGTGGATTGTGGTTGATGGGCCCTCAGAGTCAAGATGGAGAAAGGCGGCTGCCCTGCAGCCCTCTGGTACCATCGGGGTGATGGAGTACCCCGGCAGAAATGGGAATAGAATAGTTGAGTGAGTTAATTTAGCTTAGTTAGTAGTTGAAATAGATAATTAGGGACGGTGGAACTAGGTAGGGGATAGATTAGGAAATTCAACTGCCAAGGGTGGAAGGAAGGGTGAAAATGGAAGTGTGGTGGCTAGAAAGTAGGCGGGGTACCAACTCCGATAGGGCGCCTCCCCAAGGGGTGGATATGGGGATGCCCACCTCTGCTGGGCGCTTGGCAGACAAAACTGATTTGCTAATCTAAATTTTTATTTTGCAGGATGATTTTCTCAGTAAGTTAGAAGAATTTCTTTCTTCAAATTACAAAACTGAGGAAGAGGGAATCCCGTACACTAAGAATAACTTGACTTCTCAAAAGCTCAAAGAAACAACTCATTCAAACAATTTACAAAACCAAGATATAAGAGCTTCAAAGAAATTGAAGCTGGACCCAGAAGCTGCTGTTACTAAACTGACTTCTTGCAAAGCATCTACTGATACAGTTGCCTTGCAACTTCCAGGTACTCAACTAGTCATAGACGAAGATGAAGAGGACATCAAACGCAGGCAGAAGTTAAGGGAGGAGCTTAAAGCCGTCCATAAGAAACATTTGGCCACCGCGGAGGAACGAGAGAGAAAAAGGACTGACTTTGGAGAAGCCCCAGCCAATCTCGATGAATTCATCAAGTCATATACAGAGCATTGGACGCAAGAAAAACAATTTCAGGCATGCACACGCCTGACAAACATCGGCAGGGATCCCACCAACTATCATAATGTTGCCGATAGATGTGTTCCAGGGAGTGATGCAGATTTGGTTCAGACAGGATGTGAGGGTGAAGGGGCTATGCTTAATAATACTGATGCACACGTTGGTAGACAAAACCAATGTACAGGGGCCTTAAATAATAATAATACAAACTTTGTTACAGAAACATCTGTTTTGAATCAGGTACAAGATGTAGGCAGCATCATGAATATATTGTGCAGTGATATGAAGAATGAAAATGAACAACAATCTATGGGTCATCTAGAAAAAAGTGTATTTAACACCTCAGAGAATATTGTTAGAGAAACTTCTCCTTCTAATCAGCCTAATATCGGTTTACTTTTTGAAGTTAATGATATAAATATGTCTTCAACTCAAAATGAAGTTGAAAACACTCTCACCGAAAGTTTGAATAAAATGGAAACTATCACAAGACATCAACAGGGAATCATGTTTCCAAATGAGGACTTGGAAAAAAAGTATACTTTGGAAGGGTTGTTAAATGATACAGAAGAAGAATCATTGGTTCCCATGTCAGACGAAACCTCTAGTGTGAGTGATGTGAACTTGTTTGCCAGCCAGAGTACAGAGAAGTGTTCTAGCGAGGGTGGCATAGATAACATTGAAATTGGAGGAATCATGGAGGACCTAAATTCAAGAGATAAGCCGCCCCCCATCAGTCAAAGCCTTTGGGAGGCTGCAGACTTAGCCATGGATAACTGGAGCAGGGGAAATGTTGTGACCAAGACTGGACAAACTGTACAGGTATATAAATATATGCCATTTAAGGATGGCTCCTTTGAATTATTTATTCCTGAAGAATATTCAATGTTTAAAAAATAAATTGAAGTACACATATAACATTTTTTTTTCCAAATATTGCATTGGAATTTGTTTTTGAGCTATTTTTTCTGTTTATTTATGTTTTAGATCAACATATCTATAGGATGAAATTAACAATCTGATCCCAAATCTTTAATTTACCACTTTACTTAGTGTTTACCAAACTGACCCGGTCACATGCTGGAAACAGTCCTTGTTGATGGATCTTGGTGTGGGTGGTGGTGGCGGCAGCGACATCAATGAGACGACTTAGTTCTTAGTTCCCACTCTCTAAAAATAGGGTGTTTTTCCTTTCAATAAGTGAGAAATCAACTGTGTAGGCTCAGGTCGATCTATTGTCCTAGAATTAGTTTTGAATAACCTGCTAACACACTGATAAAAAAGTATGAAAAAAATATAAAAGATTTAACTTTTGAATTTGCTAAATGATTGAATGCTCCATTTTCCCACAGTTTTAAGGTATTCATCGTTAGTGTATTTTGTTTAAACCGCAGAAGCTTTGGATAATTTTTTTCAAAATATGTAATTGTTAAGGGGTCCTATGTGTTACTTCCTGGTGTGAAGAATGGCACAAACCTCAACACATCAGTCCAGAGCGCCAGCAGTCAAATGGGTCGAAAGGAACAGAGTGCATTCACCAAGTTTTCAAGGGAAATGAGGCCAAAAAGTATGTGTGATCTAAACTTTTTGTAGTGTGTAAAAAAACCAATCTCTGTATTTATATAATTACAAGATGAGATTTATTCCCTTAGATAAGCTTTAAAAATGAAATTTCATCTTAAAATGAGAGATTCAGATCCACTTTTTTTTTTTTACAAATTTAAATCTTAATTTTATATACGAATTTTGAACCTTAGAAAACATGGCAAGTATAAGAGGTTAACTTTCTCAGATTGGTATGATTTTGTTCCCATTAATAAATGAGTTGCAAATAGTGTCCCTCAATATTTCCTTTTGCTTGGTAAAAAAAAAATTATACAATTATGAAAGTCCGAATTAATGTGATTTTAATTCTTTTTACAAAAAAAAGTCACTATAAAAATCAATATTTGTACTTAAGATTTATAAATGGATAGATTAAGGAAACTAAACTTGAAATATTCCGAGTACAAATGTTGATTACTCAAACTTGAAAAAAACTCAATGTTTTCATTCAAACTCAATTTTAAGTTGACACTAAGTGGAAAATGCCTACTCGCACACCCCTAAAATAAAATTATGTTTTTTTTTATTTTATTTTTTTCAAATTTTGAACTTGAATTTATGAGAACTAGAGCTCTAATAGTGCTCAATCATAATTATAAGAAAAACTCAACAACCACACTCCAGGCCATTAATTTAAAAACTAACTGAATGTTATAATGGATGCATTTTAGCAACAACCCTAACATTTAGTCAATATTTCTACTTTATATTAATCTCTTATATTCCTGTTTCCTCTTATGTTCATAGTAGTTCAATCCAAGATTTGAATTCAAATTTAAGATTAGGAATTCGAAGGTAAAATGAAGATTCAAATTCTTAAAATAATGGATTTGTCCCATCTTTAATAATATTGCAAAAAATTTCATTTTCAAAATTTGGATTATTTTTAAAAATTTTGAGTCTCAAATCTGAAATATTTTGGAATCCTTAAATCTTGAATATCTTTCAAAAATTGGATTATTTGATAAAATGAAGTTTCAAAGGACCCATCACTAGCTTAAAGACTTTGTGCACTAATTCATATGCTTTGAAAATATAAATATATATGTGTCAATAGTGTCTGACGTCACCTACAGTGAATTATGAATTGCTTTTACGGTGCTTATCAGAATGATTAATTTCTGCCTCAAATGTTTTTCTTGCAGTTCTGGAAGAAAATCCCGGCATAGCCTTCACCAAGGTATCTGTGATCCTAGTTGGTCGGTGGCGCTCCATGTCTGCAGAGCAAAAGGCTCACTATGAGCTCTTGGCTGCCCAAGAGGCCGAGCAGAAACAGAAACACCGGCCTAACACCAACATGGTGACAAAATTGGTTTCTTTCCTTCATTCAAACAGAAACACTCGTTGAGGAGTCACATATTAGTAAATGTTTTCTTAAAATATGGTAGGAAAATAAATAGAGGTTAGTTTAATATACCTTTTCTCGAATTTGAGTCTCCACATTACCTACAAATCTCGGATATAAATTTTTAAAACATAGTTAATACAAGAATCCGACACCTTAGCTCAGTCAATAGCATGTCTCTCTACTGAGCTAAGGCTAAGGACCATAGACTGAAAACAGTAATGGATGTAAAGTAAAGTTAACCAAGAGGTTAATTATATCACTTTGGTTTCAAATATTTTTCTTCATTAATTATGATTCTGTTAATATTATTTCTCTAATTGCTATAGCAAATAGAAACGGTAATTAGTAATTAAGCCTGTGCTATGCTACAAAATTTTAAATGTAAATATTAACTGAGATTTAAATTTGATTCCAAATTCAAAGTCTTAGTATTTGAAATATTTGAATCCGATTCAAAATTTTAAATCCAGAATACCGGTAAATCGCAGTTTCAGATTTGATTAGGGGTAAGGAGGGCTGCTAGTGACTAGGTAACAGGTTACTTCTTTCATCCTAATGGTGGCCATATGGTCTAAGGCTTCACGCTTGCAATAGACTAGACTGCCAATGACGAGGATATCAGCGTTCGATCCCAGTTGGTTGTACTAAGGGTGGTTTTCTCTAAGTGGTTTTCCACTCTCCCTCTATGCAAATTCTGGTACACTTCCTATAAATTCAACCTTCCTAATAACTCATTAGAGTAATTAGGACATAGTCGTATATCCCAAACGGGTACTAAGACACAATGTTAAAATAAAAACAAGAGGATGGTAAAAGGTTGGGTGCGGGAGGAGTGGAGTTGAGAATGTAAAGGTCAGTGAGTGAGAGAAACTGTATTGGAGTGGTTGTAAGTAGGGAGGGATTATCTTTGCAAGGTCATCCACAAGATCAACTAGCAAACAGACGTCTGAACCAAGAGAGGAAGGTTCACAATAAGTTAAAACTGGAGAAGATTCAAGGGAAGTTAAAACTAA
Organism: Timema bartmani; assembly: GCA_902151455.1. Lineage (NCBI taxonomy): Eukaryota > Metazoa > Arthropoda > Insecta > Phasmatodea > Timematidae > Timema > Timema bartmani. Next base: position 26,482 of record CABFWB010003990.1, read on the forward strand.
AGAACTAAGTCTCAAAACTACATCATGAACTCAGAGAACTTATCTTTATTTCAATACATAATTTTAGAGTTTGATAGTTATAAAATTATTTTAAAATTAACTGTTCTTATTTAAATGCCAAAGAATGAAAGAAAATAAAAATCTGGTTTTAACCTACAGTTACTATATTTGCCATGATATTATATACATGGATTTTAAAATAAAATTACTATATAAAACTAACACAAACTTAACTATGAGAAAATAATGTTGAATCAATTTGACCATAACTTGCTATCCTTTAAAATGTCAAAGGACCAATGATAAAGTGAATTATATCCAAACTGTAGTTTTTTGTTTAAACTTGTATTAGCAAACCTGCTATAGTGAATGAAATAAAAATGGCCCACATGAACAGTTGATTTTTTTTTAACTTTTTAATATCATTAATACATATTATTTTTGTAATATTTAAAAATAAATAAAACAAAAGATTGGCATCGATGATCAGCCTAGTCGGAAACAAATAATCAGCATTGACAAAATAAATGATTGGTCCAGCCCTTCTTATGAGCTACTGAATTCCATTTTAATATAGTTTATTGGCATATAACCTGAAATGTTAGTAAGACGCGGAAATAAAAAAAAATATCATTTATTGAGGTAGGCCTAGTGTGGGTTTCCTAGTTCCTAATCTATTTCAGAATGCTTAACATTGAAGGCCTAACCTTATGTTGTACAAATCATAGTTATATAATTAAGTATATATTAATATACTATATAATTAATTTTATATTAATAATTCTTATATACTATTAGTCAGCATAAAAGTAGCCTCTTAAATGTCATAATTATAAGAAAGTATGGATGGATATTGTAATTTTAAGTAGGCTTGCCCAAGCTGTAAACTAGTATATCTAGCAAATTTCAATTAAATCACCCTAATTTTTAAATTAGTAATTTATATTTTGGTAAGGCCATTGTTGTAGAATATAGGTTGGTTGTAAATGTACTCTAAATTTGGTTTTAAATTTATCTCAGTTCTATTTTTATTAGGGATGTATGAAGTTTTGACTTGGCTACAAAAAAATTATCAGCTTCAATTTCACTCTGAAAAAAAATAATCAGCTTTGACATTAAACATATTGACAACTAAAATACTCAATTTATGTTGAATTATTGCCATTATAAATTGTTATATACATTACAAATGATTTGTTTGTAAAAATCTGAAGTAATTGAATCTCATGTAATAATAACTTGATTTATCATATTAGAATGAAATATTAGAAACACTTGTACTATAAAACAATTTTAAGTAATTTTAGTACCTATATAAAATTATATAAATAAGCACAATATTATATTTTATTCAAGTATACAACACTCAAAATAAAAATTTCAAATATTCAATTAGAGTGTGCTTCAAATTGAAATAGTGTACTTCACACACCCCTAGTTTTTAACATATCTGGATTTTTAAACCGAATAACCGGAATTGTACAAGACGTTGCAACCCAATTAATGTATATGATCTTGACTTCCTTTAGAGGAAGCAAATGCTAGTGTGGCCTGACACCCCCACACCCACCAACCAACACAACAAATTTTCGCGAAGTAGTGGTGCTAACTGGACATAATAATGTCATGTTATTGATTTGTTTTTCAAATGAACTCACACTGGGCAAGTTCTGAAAAGAAAAGGCGAGACAACCTTGGTTACTCTAATCATTTAACCCTTTTGCTGTGATAATCGGATATATTTGATCTTAGCATTATATCCATTGACTCCGGAAATCGATTTCACCCCGCAACGTGTAAACTTTATCTACCTTTGATGCGACAGTCGAAAATAGCCACAAGAGTGCTAGAACGTTGAACTTTTCATACTAGTATGCCTGTGCGCCTCTGACATCTGGTGTTAATTTCGAGAACTGTCAATCACCAGCTGCTAAATCATAACAATAGTAGTGCTTGTTTACTTCCGCATTTCAATATTTTTAGCACACATTCAATATTTATGTGGCAGAAAACATTGTTGAGGGATTTATAAGTGTCCGGTTATTCTACTGTGTTAATAACATTTAATTTATGATTGATGAATTATTACCATGTGAAGTGTAATAAATATAATATTTGGTTGGTATGGCAATTGGAAACTTCAATAATTCAGTGAGTTTTAAAATTTATTTTATTTCTTCTTCTAATTGCTATTTTATTTTTGTTCTTTACCTACTTTATATTTTGAAACCATGCCTAACACAAATATATGATCTTATAGACTACACTGAGGAATGCACCAATGTAGCACAAAATTGTTCAAGTTGTGTTGATGTAACCTAATTTTCAAAAGTTTTTTTTTATTACATAAGGCCTATATTAGGTCAATATTAGGCCTGTCAAATCCTCATTGGTTTGACACTATTGGGGGTTGCAAGTAAAATAAAGAATGGTTCTGATAGCAGAATAACATTGCATTTGGGTAAACTGTGACACAAATAATATGTGACGTATAAAATTTTATCAATATAAAATATATATTATTATGTGATTTATAGACGTGGTGCTAAATTTCATATTTAAAATGCATTTCTAGTTGAAAATCACAATATTTGATCATAATCATGATCATCATGCAAATTTTCAGATTTTGAATTTTTGACTTATAATTAGCATTCCTTAAGGTAAGAAGTAAAAATTAAATATGCAGCAAAAGAGTTAAGATATATTAAATTATTTTTTTAAGTGACCGGTTTCTTTTGTATACACAGAAAATCAGTAAAACTACAAAATATAATCTTTGTTCCAAATTTATAGTTTTCCACCCCCACTATGGGAAAACACTCCGATGACCGAGATAGTTGCAGATCTATTTTGAAACTGTCTCCAGTAGGCCCTATGAACTGATTTTTTTTTAAATCACTGTGTAGGTTATACACAATATGATAATTACTCGAATAGGGTAGGAATGAGGAAGAAAGCATTTTAGAGGTAATTTACCTGAATTTGCATGGAAGGAGAGTGGGAAACCAACTAGGTAAAACCATCCCCAGTAGATCTGACCAGGATTCAAACACCGACCACCCCATCATCAGCAGGCCAGTCCAACATGAGACTGATGCCTTAGACCATTTTACCACTGAAGCGGGTTTGAACTAATTCAATTAACACTGTAACTAATATCTTTAGAACCTCCCCCAACACCTAAGAACTCTAAAAAGACTGAATGTAACTATGATGGATTTTCAACTGCTTACAATAGCAACTTGCGAATTTCATAATATTATTTTATTAGAGATGAGTTGAATCCACTATTTTACAAACCTGAAACTCCATTTTGCCTCCGAATCTCGGATTCAAATCCAAATCTTGGAAAAAATTGAACATAAAATAAAATAGAAATATAATTGAATAAAATAAAATGTAATAGTAATTTGATGTTAACATTTTTTATTATAATGTAAGTTATTCATTATAGCATTAATAGCTTCAACTAAGTGCTGGATCTAAGTTTTTTTTAGCACCATATCTTACTATCTGTTCAGGTTATACCATATGTACTAATTACTCTAATGAGATAGGGATGAGTAAGGTGGAATTTTAGAGGAAGTGTACCCACATTTGTTTGGAGTAATAGTGGAAAACCATTTTGGAAAAGCCGCCCTCAGTACACCTGACCAGGATTCAAACCCCAATATCCTCATCATTGGCCATCTAGTCTATTGGGAGAGTGATGTCTTAGACCATGCGGCCACCAAAGCAGGTTAGATCTAAGTTAGTTGTTAATTACATGCTTCAGTGGCCACATGGGCTATCACACTACTCTCGCAGTAGACAAGACACCCGATAACGGAGAGCTCAAGGTTCGAATCTCGGTCGGTTGTACTGAGGGTGGTTTTCCTAAAATGGTTTTCCACTCTACCTGCACACAAATGCGGGTACACTTCATCTAAATAAAACCTTCCTAATCCCTAAACTATTAGCATAATTAATGCATAAGCATAAAACCTGAATGAGTAGCAAGATGTTGTGCAAAAAAAAAGTTTATAAGTTATATGCTGATATAATCAGTTGGTTTATAAAGTGCATGTTAAATACCTCAAATAAATGAAAACTATTCTAAATGCACTAAATTTAATATAATTTATTAGAAAAGTTAAAATAATATTTGATTCGGACCCAATTTGAAACATTTTTACAATAAATATTAGATTTTTAAATTTTTCCAAAGCATGATATTCAGTTTGGGATTAATTTGAGTCTGTAAACAAAGATTCAAATTTGATTCAAAACTGAAGATTCTGGTTGTTCTCCAGGCTTATTAAATATTAACTTTTTTGTTATAATGTGAATTTACAATCATTTAAGTGGGTCGAGGTTTTTAAGTTTTTTCTAAAATTATGTTGGGTTAAATCACAAGTAAAAATTCATAGATTCAAAATTTGAAATCTTTTATATCTTGAATCTCACATTTTAACAATCCTCAAATATCCTTGATAGTTCGAGAGTTCAAAGGTTAGAAGACTCCTTCCCTAAATCAGGAACATTTTTATCATATATTTAGACAGTTCTCTTATGATTTCCTTTATGTATTCTGATAGGTGCTTGTCAACAAGGTGGGGAAAAAAAATTGTCATCGAGAAGTGAAGATTGGTGTGCAAGATTTGTGGCACAAGATGTCGGAAAGAAAAAGGTCGGGCGACAAGGTACCACAAAGAAGACAAGTAGAAGTGGCGGTGTCGCTGGGAAACATCAAGCAGCGATTACTCAAGAGGTGAGGTTTAAAGGACAATTTTATTTGATCATAGTTTACAAGTGTAGCATCTATAGTATCAAGATGACATACCTTAATATGATAAAGCCAAAGGTCTTCATTTAGATTCTCATATCCATCTATCATCAATCAATCTTTATTTGAACGTGATTACTCAGATAAATTTTAATTATTTTGCATACAAAAATAATGTACATTTCAACAGCATAAAAATACAACAGTGAATTATCACTGCATTTCCTATGGCTTTACTAGACAATGATTCTGTAAGTTCATTAAAGATCCTCTTTCAAATTAATGAGTGACATATAACCCTAAGCATGAGACAGTCCTCGTAGCTCGCTAGAAGAACATTACCATGCTAAACCGAATGTACAAAGTTGGACTTCTATTAGTCTCTCCGTGCATCTTAAAACTGGGAAAACACAGGGAATATTTTGTGTCGGGAGGGGGAAGGGACAGGGAATTTCACAAAAACACCTATAAAAGTAAAAAATACACACAAATATAGAATATATTTGTTCATTTTCTTAGCAGAAGTTAATGTTGAATGTTATTATGGATCAGTTTGTCTAAAGCTACCGGTAAATAAACAGTTCTTATTAAGTATATACTTTGCTAGACCAACCTAGTGGTGCCTGTACTCAAAGGAGAAAATGTAAATGTTTTGTCAAGTTTATTGGTATTTAAAACAAACCAATTAATTTTGTTAAGAGCTTGATGCCACTGACATTTGACTTTTTATTTATTGGTTATATCTATTATGCTATAAAGAACTAAAAGGAGAGCTTTAGAGTAAACTTATCATTTCTATATGTTAATCCAAAATTTCCTTTTTTCTCATTTATACAAACTTATAAAATTCCTAATCAGTTGCATATAATAGTTATTTTAAGTCGAGTCAAACTATTTGAATCTCATCTCTTAAATACCATAGGATTCAAGAGAGTTGCTCATATGAACATCTAATCTTTAATTCAAACCTAGTTGAGTTTAATATTTTCTTCTATATTACATTGTGCTCATCTTGTTCTTGGTGCACTTGTCACTTGTTTATTCTCTGGTTTGGCAGTTTCCCCCACAGAGGAGTTCAGGGAGTGTCCCTTATTGGACAGCTTCATCCGAGCCAGTCATGGCTCTACACAAAAGACAACGAGGTGGGTCTTTTGCGTCACTGGGGTCTCCAGGAGAGGGTGCTGTACCACAAGATGATGTCTAATCACTGTGTACCTCTCAAGACACTTAATGAGAAGGTGATCATCACAGAAAGGTGAGACACAGCAAAACAACCAACCCTTATTAGTAGTAGACTGGATTATCCTTGAAACTCTCGGCCAGGTCCATTAAGGGTGGTTTTCAAAACATGATTTATCACTGGAGTTTTCTCGTTACTACTTCACTTTGACATGGGTAAATTTTGTCTTATCCACCCTTATGGTAGCCTTGAGACTAACACAAACCCTGACTGTATATTTAATATATTTTATATGTTCTTATATTGGGTGTTTGCCACCCTTATAGATCTCTGAAGGCTGATCTCTGGCATTTGCTGCTGACCTTGGAAAGGAAAGACGAGCCTGCAGGAAATTGTGTCACCATCTCAAGTCCTTGTATTGTCATGAATGGCTTCCGAATAGAAGTCAAGAAGAGTTAGTAGTTACTTAGTACAATCAAGCACACTTATTTTATTGTTATTTTTTCCAATTATTCATCTTAGTAGATATTTCCCATCTGGGATATATACATTTTAATTACTATAATTAAATAAATATGATGAAGGTAAAATTTAAAGGAAATGTCCCCACATTTTTATGTATTGAGAATAGGAAACCATATAGTAAATACCAGCCTCAGTACACCTGGTCAGGATTCAAACCCCATTCTTCCAGTCATTGGCAAACCAGACTAAATGATCTAGACATTTGGTATGTGTGCCCACTGATGTGGTTTTAAGCCAACTTAGAACATAATTAATAATGTTGTTGTCTAAAAAGTTTTTAATATAAACTAGGCTTATTAAAAAAAATTCAATCAAAATATAACCAAAACATTCTACTAGCTTAACCAATTGAGATTTGAAACTCAACCTCCTTGTTCCCGGCAATCCAGTATATTCCAAGACTGACTGACTGCTTAGGCCATGTGCAGGTTGCTAAGCTACTAGATGATATATTGTTCAAAACATTTGATAAATCTGTTTTAATGGTTCTGCCCACACCGAAGTTCATGATGTGATGCTGCTTGGCTTAGGTCCTGAGTTTGTGACCTTCCTACTGACGGCTGTGGCCAGTATCACAAGGTACTATAGTCTTCCGGAGCTCAGTGAGGTACTGGAGCTGATACGCACACACGGAGACCAGTTGGACAAACTACCGTTGTGTCGCAGCCTTAAGGTTGCCAGCTACTTCAGGGTCAGCTCAGTACTTTAATAATAGTTTTTAATATTTTATCTTGCAAGAAGTACATATTTTTTATTATATTTTTTATTTGATAAAGGCTAAAATATATAATAACTACAAATATCTCCTTAACATGGACGTGTGTTGCAGCTACCACTTTGGTGAGCTATCTTTAATACTATAAATTTGTGGTTATTAAATTTGCTCCACAAATTATATATATATAAAACAACAATAACCACAAATGTATATATATATACAATAACCACAAATTATATATATATACAATAACCACAAATTATATATATAAAACAACAATAACCACAAATAAACATATACAGGGGGTCCTTATTTTTGAAGTTTTGAAATGTTGTTGTTTGACCCTTCTATGTTGTTCTATTATATATAAAAATATTTTTTGAAAAGTTTCATGCAGATCCAACTATACTTAGAGGTAGATCAAGTCATTTGAAATTTCCACTTATCGTAATGTAATGAAAAGGTAAATCGACCACTGATAATAGTGTCTGGACTAGACCTAAATAAGTTGATTGGTGTTCCGAAATTACAGTCAGGTACAGTAGAAGTACAGGCTCAAGCAGTGGTTACTATGCTTGAAGAGTGGAGATTATTCACCAAGTAAACTCAATGTGCTTTGACACTACTGCCAGCAACACAGATCACAGAAATGGTGCTTGCATACTTTTGGAACAAAATTTACAAAAGGACCACCACCTAATCATGTCATCACCACATAATAGTGCACATTCTTGCAAGTGTGATCAACGAGACTATTCGATATACATCATCTGGCCCTGATTTAGCCGTTTTAAACAGTATTGTAATAAAATCGATCATTCAACTTACGAAAGTGCAACCAGTAATGCAACAGTTATGGCAGCTTTGGGAAATGAGAAGTACATTGTGACTCAATTTGCAGTTAACCAGCTTCAAGAAACTCAAGCTAGAGATGATTATAGAGAATTCATAGAGCTTGCATTTATCTTCTTGGGAGGCGTTCCTCCACGTATAGTAGGGTTTATATATCCTGGGGCTCTTCATCATTCTAGATGGATGGCAAAGGCATTTTATTCTTTCAAATTATGGATGTTTTGGGGCCAATTCAAAATCACTAAATTAGAAGAAAACGGATTGTGTAACATTTGCATTTTTCTTGTGTGTATTTATCTTAGAGCTTTGTTTACAGCTCCTTTTCCTATTTCAGCACCCTCTAATAGCCTCAGTTTACTGCATCAACTTAGTGCTTATGAAAAGATAAATGCTGCTATCTCTAAAATTGCCAGCAAGAAACTAGAAGGGCAACTGTTGTATTTAAGTGAGGAGCTTGTAGGGTTGACTTTTTTTTTTTTATAAAAAAGTGTCTACAAGTTCAAAAAAGCTATGTGTCAGTCCCTTGATGAAAGGACTGAGGTCGATGAACTTCTTAAGTGCATCCAGCTATCTGACAAGAATTATTGTGAATATTAAAGTTTTTTTGATAAAAAACACAATGTCTTTCATTGCCTTAATATCCCAAGAGATTATTTATACTTTGAGCCTGAAACATGGCATCTCGGAGATGACTACAAGTAAGGGTGAAAGTTAAACATTTAAGGGTTGTTAATGACAATGCTGAATAGGGGGTGCCACTTATGCAAGAATACAATGCCCTTATAACGAAGAATGAAGACCAAAAACAAAATTTATTGCAAGTTGTAGAACAACATAGGTGTTGTTATCTCGACTGCAGTGCACTTGTAGCTCCCTCAGGATTCTATCTCAAAGAGAGGATGGTATGGTCAATCTGCTTCCACAAAAAAAAAATATATATATACTTTGCCACCTTGTTCAGAACTGGTGCTTTTCTACTTTGTAAGTCAACTAGTTTTATAACCAGATAACCGAGTCCCTGCTGGATACTTTGAGAATAATAGAGAACACTTTCGTGTTCTAACACTAACGGCCGGATTGCATGAGACAAGTAATTGTCACAATTACTATGGGTAGGCACAAACTGTATCTGGTATCAAAATTTGACAGTAAATACACATAGTTTTGGAGGCAATTTGGTTAAGAATTGGTATTACTTTCTTTAGACTAAAGATTGTGACCAGCGGCTTGTGGGTTTGTTTCATGCCTAGATTTCCAAATATGCACAATATCGCACTCCAAAAACCAATCCTAATGCTTCCTTTTGTATTTGAGGATATTTGCGCTCTATCTTTGCCAATTTCCAGGAGGCATACGCAACCAAACCTATTTTTCCGTCTTCATATAGTTTATTAGTTGAATCAAAACCCAAGAGACTTGCACTAATCTGGCTTCTGTTGTAAATACCATTTCTTGTGTTGGGTCATAATTAGCCAATAGTGGTGCTGAGATCAGTTTTACCTTAATCTGTTCAAACGCTTGAGAACGCTTGAAGGTCATTTTCCACTCATCTCCCTTCTTCAAGAGACCTAATAAGGGGCTTAGTGTAGTTAATGCATCCTTAAGAAATCTTCTCTAATATTCCAACATCCCAAGGAAAGATTCGACTTGGGTGACGTTTACTGGTGGTTACACCTTCAAAATGGGCTCTATCAATTCCTTATCCAACATTAGGCCCTTTTCACTAATAATATATCCAAGATATTTAATGGAATCGTGTGTGTACAAGCATTTATTGGTGTTAAGAGTTAATTCATTTTCTTTTAACCTTGACAATACCTCACGCAGCTTCCCATCATGTTCATCTTTCATTTTGCACCCAAAAGTCATCTTGCCATACCGCTATTCCTTCCATTCCTGCTAATATATCTTTAATAATTCTCTGAAATAATTTTGGTGCCGATGATATTCCAAATGGAATGTGGTTCTAGGTGTACCTGCTGATATGCATTCTACAAATCCACTTTTGAAAAGAACGCGCTGCCTTGCATTGTCTGAAACACTTAATCTACTCTAAAAATTGTCTTAATGTCACTTTAATGTTCTTGCAGATTCTGACAGATCCATCTGGCTTAACAATAAGGACAATTGGCATATGTATTTGATGGTAAAAATCACTCATATTTCTTGTAAACGTATAAATTTAACCTCAACCTTTGGTTTTAACGCAAAAGGCACTGACATGTATTTAAAGATTGTTGGCACTGCTCCCTCTTTTAATTTCAAATTACATTTCCATTTATTAAATGTACCCCAACATGTCCAAGAAAACTGTATGATACCCCTCCCACAAGGTTGATAAATACTCTTCATCTTTCGATATCATGTGATGTATTTGACACACCTCAAACCTAAAAGTATTCATAAAGTATCTACCTAATAGTAGAGGGCCCTTCTCTGGAAGTAGGTGAAACCCTATTGCACTAATTCTTTATTTGTATGTTACTTCTAGAAAATAATGGCCTCTAGGTTTAACTACATGCTGGGAATAATATCCAAAAGTTTGAATTGTTTGTGTCAAGGGTTTATCAGAAAAACTCTCAATATGCATAGATTCAGCCATAGCACTGAATGTTTCTTCTGGCAGGGATGCAAAATATGTTCAGAGATCCAATATTTCCCCAGAACATAACATTTTCATAAAAAAATTTCCCTGAAAACCATAAAACATTGAATATTTTATAGAGGCTGAAGGTAATAAGTATTATTACCTCTACATAGTTTGGAAAATTCCAATTTAAATATATTTTTAATTAGAGTTATTTTTATAGAAATTTTTTTATAAAAAATTTAGTTGTCTCCCAGAAATGGCAACCTTTCCATTTACTTGTGTGCATTACATATTGTTATTAATTGTTCATTGATACCAGTAGGCTTACCGGTACTAACTTTTAATTTTATATCTTGAGAGTAAGAGGCAATGGAGTTTAATTCCGTGAGGCCTTGGTTAGTTGTTGATTTTCATAGACTCGCCAATACTGCAAGGTCTTTCACTACCAACCACACTAGGGGAAATACTATCGCTATTTATGAGTTTTTCCTGATCACAAAATTTATGTTTTACAAAACTTGCAATACTCCCTTGATCCTTACTTCTAGGTTTTTCTTGGGGATGTCCGAGTTTATCACGTCTGCCACGCCATTCACAATAAGCACAGTTGACGTCTTATTTGCTCTTAAAAGTCGACATAGTAAACATTTGTTTCCCTAAACCATCTAAATTTTTTATAAACATTTTATCTATTGTACAATGTACAAACCTTAATAGGTCCAATAAAAACAACAATTCCATAGCTACACAATTATCACAATACGCATGTCACGAGTTTTAATAAATTGCGTGCACATCGCTGTGCAATTAGACCCGTGGTATAACGGGTGAATGAATTCAAACTAAAACAAAAATCAAAACATCCTTCCCCACCCTCCACCGGCTTCCCACCATAGCTATCAAACACCCGCGGTAGGGTAGGTGACTGGATGACTCATCACTATATCACGCCACTAGCCAGGTTGAATTATTAGATTTGCCCTTGACCCTTATCTCAACCTATGACTTCTTATCAAGAACTCTGACACATTATCTTAGCCCCTATTCACTGCAACTCTTTGTGCTTACACCAACACTGCCTCACTATGGTCGGGTGCTACGTGTCATCGGCCTTAGTTTTTCATACAAATGAAACTACCATATCAAAACCAGAATTTACTAAAAAGTCAACAAAATTGTTGGACTTTTCCCTGCCCCAAATTTCCCCAGGACTGCTTTAATTTCCCCCGAACCTCATTCGCGCGTTCAAACATATTCTGCACCCCTGGCTCCTTGATCTATTTCTGCAGTGAAGTATTTTTCCTTGAAGTTTGACTGTTGCAAGCACTGCAGGAGTTCCTTGATTCCCCACAATCATACTGAAAGAACTAAATTGGGAAAGTTCATCGGCTGTAGCTAGCATGTATTTGGAATCTGGCATATAAGTTCTGTACACCTTCTTTATATGCCCCTCAGATCCACAGAGATTACAAATGTAATTTCTAAATTTACAATGTTCGGAGACATGATTATTATATCCACATACCTTGCAAGGAGGCCGGACTGATGGCTTTTGCGATGTTCCTTGGGCTTTAATCCCACCACCCTAAATATTTCCGGTTCCTCCTTTATTTTAACTATTTCAATACTGGAAAACAATTCACTATTTGACACAACTTGGTCTGCAATAGCCATGGCTTTTGAAAACTTTAAGATTGTTGGATCCTCAGTGAACAATCTTTCTTTTATTTTCCCGTTTACTAACCCCATCACAAATTTGTCCAAGATAGTGGATTCCAAATTGATTCCAAAGACACAAACTTTCTCTCCTCAGATTTGGATGCCTGATAAAATAGGTATCTTTCCTTGAATACAGATACCTTTGGTGAATAATGAAACAACAGTAACCTATTAATCTCCTTATGAGACTTATCTTCAGGCTTGTTGGGGTCACATAAGTCGATTAATAAAGTGCAGCTGAATTGATGTAATAAGCTAAGCAAAATATCCTTTTGTTTCTCTGCATCCACTGCCCTAGATATAATTATAACTTGTGCTCAAACACCTCATACTCATCAGCAAATGGATTAAATTCCTTAAGTTGACCAATATAAGCCGACATGATTACTTTACTATACACAGTAACAAATGAATTAAACACTTTAGTCCGCAGCGCCAATGTAATATTCTGAATAATACTTCATGAAAAAAAAAGGTTAAATAACCTTATATATTAATACCAAAGCACTTGCGATTTAGTATTTAAAGTATTATTTATTTATAAATATAAATATCAAAAATATTCAGACTCGGGAGCTTTCTAAAAGACTTGTTCAACTCAAATGAAACGTGTTAAGCGCCCAGACTCCTAATATTTACACTTATAGATAACATAAAGTGTGAAATCAGCACTAATTCTAAACCTGGTCAATTCTTTCATTTCAGAGTGAAGCTGTGCGACTCACACATCAGTCACCGGACATTATGGATAAAGATATCCTTGTTGACCTATTAGCCGTCTGGGAGACAGATCTACATTCACAAGGCTCGACATGTGTTCATGATAAACCCATATTTGCCCCAATATATCATTTGGAGGATAGTGATAGCTTATCATCCACGGGGGAATAATTACATGAGATTAAAATGACAAACATTATTCAAAGCTCTGTTTTGTGATAATACTTTTTACTAATAAAATAAGTAACCTTATATTTAACTATATTTCTTGTAAATTGGAGACGGGATACTCTAATTCTCAATTCCTTGTATCCCTTAGTGTTAAAGGGATTCAAGATTTGAAAAAAAAAATTTTTTTTAATTAAAACTTTGATTTAAGACCATGTCTTGAAATCAAAGTTTTATGTACTCCATAGAATAACTTACTTAGGCTCAGACTTTTAAGTTGTACATATTTGGAAAATATATTTTAGTTTTTTTTTAGATAGAAAACAAAGGATGCTTTTATTTGCTAAAAACAGTTTCCTCTGTGTTCCTTATAAGTTATAACATAGTAAATATTACAAATAGACATATTTATCAATATTCAGAGTTTCCAAACACCTCTCAAGAATAATTTTCCTTTGTGATAGTGTTCTACAAAAAATAAAGTGTTATTCTTTATTATTAAATTTGCAACATTTTAGCATTGACTAAAATTGCTCATTTTTAAAGATTCAAAACTCAAAAGAAAATGTGTTTGTATTAACATTGAGATTAGAGAAAATTATGATGTCCTTTTTTTGTAAACTACTCTTTTGATTCATCAACAACAATCGTTTCCAGCCTGTGGCTGGGACAGTTAAGTAAAATGCCTCCAACTTCCTCTATCCTTTCACCATTCCTCTTTTTAATGTTTTATACAATTATTAATCATGATATTTGAAGCTTTAGTAAAAAATATATATATTACTTGATATATTTATTTGTGATATATTTTGATTTTAAATATATACATAACTGTGTCTTTTTGTTAACTCTTTTGGTTTGAAAACGTTTTTCTTGTAGTAATTTTTTTCTAATAATCCCACACTGCCCATTTGCCCCTTCTTCCCTTCGCCCTTAACCATGCCTACCTTAAACTCTTAAAATCCAAGAGTAATCAGTACCTGGAATTACTCCTTCAATCTCCCATACATTGCTTAATGTCATGTAAGGGCCAAGAAACTTCGACTTTGCTGAGAGTCGAACCAACACAATCTTTAAGAGCTGTTCAAGAAATATTTGTCTTAGCTTTCTTACCTATTCATTAAAAAGTTGACCCAAGTACAGAACTTAAAAAATCTGTTTACCTAAATACAAGATGAATCAAAATTTTCCAGGTGAATTAAAATGAATAAAAAAATTAAAATGTTAAAAAGCTTTATAACACCATCACAAACAAAACATTATGTACAATCGACTTTTCTAATCTCATGCATGGATTGGTCAGCTGGGTGCAGCTTTCTGACAGGTAGAGTTGGTTTGCTTGACACTAGTTCACACTGAGGGCCTTATTATTTTATAAACGATGCTCTTTTGAAGATCACTTTTCCTAAGTTTTGAGGTTAAAAAAATTGTTCGCATTAATATGAGGATGCAAACATTGCCATATATATTTGGGCATGATTTACTAAGTGTGGAAATGTTGAATTTGACATGGTTATATAAAACTTCAGTTTTGTAGGGTTTTAAAAAGCCTGTTTCACAATGCAACACATTTTAACTATTTATCCTGTACTTCGGATTGAACACACCAGCGGGGTGTGGTTTTTCTATCCCTGGCATAGTGTAATAATAGAAGGTAAGCTTGCTACCTTACAGGATAGTTTAAGGGTACATAATAGCACAGAATGACAAATTGAACATAAACGTGTATTTTATTCTTTAACTGTAACAAATTACTAGTAACGAAACAATTGAATGGTGTGACACTTACTCTCCGTCACATTTGGACTTAAACTTCCACGCACCAGCAGGCACCTCCGCCCGCACATACACTTCCAAATAGAATGACACGAGGTTTGAGTCAACGTCCAGCAAGTATTGAAGACCACGCCCAAAAACATGTTCCGGCCACTATGCAAACTTCCCCCCTCTTTGTTGTTTCTTTTCCATTCAACACCCCCCTTTATAATCCTCTCTAGGTTCTAGTAGATCATTCTCGTACTTTCCACATCCTTCTCGAGCTCTTCACTCTCACTCCCTCCTCCCCCTTCCCTCTCCTCTCTCTGAACATGTGATCAGGTGTTTGTACTATATAAGTTTTATAAAGTTACAGAAATTTTTTAGATATAATTGGTATTTATAACCCTATGATCGACCGCCAATTATTATGATACAGTATTATTGAGCTATAATTGGTATTTATAGCCCCGTGATTGAGCACCAATTATTACGATACGGTGTTATTGAGATATAACTGTCCCACAATTGTGAGCCAATTACAACTTTCTTGAATTAATTGTGAGATAATTGGTATTTATAGCCCCGTGATCGAGCACCAATTATTACGATACGGTGTTATTGAGATATAACTGTCCCTGATTGGGAGCCAATTACAACTTTCTTGAATTGATTGTGAGGTAATTGGTATTTATAGCCCCATGATGGAGCGCCAATTATTACGATATTTTACTTGAATAAATACAGCTGTTAATGTTGCACATGATTTATTAGAGTGATTTTATCTTCTTAACCTGTATTTCAAGTAAAATTGTATATTTTCTGTGTATTCTTTGTATATAAGTTAGTAGTACTGTCGTGATATTACACGTTCTCTAGGTTTATGTCACTGGCACTCGGTGTGTTCATACCCACAAACAGCTAATATATGACTTGCCCCTTGGACCTCTCGTGACCAGTGTCTAAACCAACAAATCGAAAATGTCCCTGCGACAGGTGTCTTGAAGGCTAGCTTCCTATTGGGTATAGGGAGCTGGCGTCTCTTGCTTGTCTGGTAAATACTACGGAGTTAAATTTTGAAATAAAAAATAAGTTTTAATGGTGCAATTCTTCTACATTATTTCTGAAAAGTGCGTGATTCTCCATGGATGAAATCTTAAAAGGATAAATTACATACAATTTATTGAAGAAAAATACCTTCATCCATGACTTTTTAAATATATGGAGAGCGGTCCAAATCGGTATCGTGACAATACCCCTCATTTGCTTGTATCTGAAAGAATTTAATGAATTTTGATATAAGCAAATACCATACTGTGCAAGAGCTATGTCATATTTAACATTTGATATTCTTAAAGTTAAACATGAATAGATTGTAAAGTGTAAGTTTACATAAATTGTATGTGTGTGTAAACATTGATTTAAAATTACTTGTATAACAATAAAATAGTTATATATTGTTTACATATTTTCACAATTGATTGATTTTATTTTTAATGTTCAATATTCTTGAATAAACGAAAAGAAAGAATTTTCTGTCTTATTATTTATTTAGTGTTTCTTTTTTATTTGCCATATTTTCTTTATTACACTGAAAAATTGTTGCACTGTTCTTGAAATGGTGATAATATACAAATTTTAACATAATTTTTGTTTCAATGTGTTTTTATCAAGTTTCACTTGAAAAAACTGTTGAAACATTTTTTGTGTCGTGATTTCATCATGTTTAGTGTCAGTATGTGTGCACCCTGCCTAAGATTACCTAATTTAGTGAACCCCAAACCATTCTTACTCGACATGCTAAGTCTTATTCCAAGTCTCCAACAAAATGATAAAACACTTGATACAAGATGATTGCATAAGTAACCAGTGATTTTTTTAATATTAATTTTACAAATCAAGTTGATTTCACTTGAAGTATATTAAATCAATAATTGTTATTAAATTGGTTCTGAATATTAAACTTTAAGATATGTCTCTCACCCTGTTTAGTTATTAACTATAAATATTTAATTTGATTCTATAAAGAACATATTTTTAAAACTGCAATAATAAATCTCACCTCTCCCTTTCAACATATTTTCACTATTTTAATCGGGAATTGGATCAAAAGTATGTCCCTGTGTCCAGATACTGTCCGTAGTTTCCTGCCCTAAAGTTATCGCAATTATCTGACCGTACTCTCTGGAGGCTGACCGAGTCGAACCCTAGTTCAACCCCTTGACCTGTCCCTGGCAAATACACCCAGATAGGTTGGCTGTACATTGAGTTGGCGGTATTGCCATCTGGTGAGGTTGGCCCCACCGCATCACTCCTTCGGACAGCTGCCAAGTGTCTAGGCTAAATAAGGTATATTATTAGCTTTAAGTGAACGTTCTTATTACATTTTCATAAAACCTTGCTAAGTTAATTTAAATGGTCGATGAAAGATAAAGAACAAATCAGTTAAGAAGTGCGAAAGCAATATTTTGTACTTCTAGTTATTTATAATTTAAAAGACAATTAATAAATGAGTGAAAGACTATACATAAAATCTAGAGATGGTTCAAATCCTATAATTCTCAAATCTGAATCTTAAATTTTTCTTTAGAATCTCGAATCCTAATTTGAATCCTCGAATCTTTAAATATGTGCAATTTTACTAAAGTGAACACAATTAATTTAAAGAAAAGTTGTTTAAGCCACTGACATGCTTTTTTGTTTTTATATCTATTACATCATAAACAACAAAGAGAACACTTTTTTGTAAAATAATTATATTAATACAATTTTTGCATTATTGCTTTATATTACCCATAGCAGGGTGTCTACTGGGTCACTAAAGTCATGAAAAAGTTACTCCATGCAAAAAAAAAAACTCATTAAAGTCCCCGAAAGGTCATGAATTTTCAATATTTTGGCCATAAAGTCATTCAAACGTGTCAAATATCAAGCCACCCACTACCCATGATGCCATGCGCTATAGTTGGATTCAGGAAGATATGTGTTTCAGGGTCATTTCAGTGTTGCCTATTGTTACGCCGAGTGGGAGACTGTTATCAAACAGAGCGGTTCTCACTCTGATAAGCTGACAATGTTGAGCTATGAATGTAGGCATGAGGGGAGAGGGGTTTCTATCCCTAGTATGACCTTGAAACACACAAACAAATGACGACTAGTATAGCTTTAAGTCACTCGATTACAGTGATACCAAGGACAAGGTAAAGGTTCGCCTTCTAGTTAAAGTAATGTTATGTGTGAGTGCATTATGCCTATCGATGCATTATATAATGTTCAGCTGATTACCGATCAGAAATGTCACCAAAAAGTCACTAATTTTTGTTTGTCCAACTCGGTAGACACCCTGCATAGGGTGGGCACATCTCACCAGATGCACGTCCACATATCATAATTGCCACTGCAACTTTGGAAGACTTTTTTTTTATTGTTTCAGGATACTTGCACCCTCGCTTTGGGAGAACACGTAGGCCTCAAAAGCTCTTCTGCTGAAGAAGGGGACTGATGTACTTTGAAAATTACATACTATGTGTTTTGTTGTGTTTTAATTGTGAACTTTGGGTCCTACAGTTTCCTGGTAATAGTGTAGGCCTTGCCCTTCTATCCTCCTTTTAATGTTTAATTGAATAATATTGTTAGCTACTCTTCATGAAAAAGATGAAAACAAATAAACAGAATCTTAGTCTTTGAATTACATTGTGCTTCTAGTTAAGAAAGAATTATTATAAATTATTAATAACTATTGCTCACAATTGAGCATTTTAGATCTCTACCAAAGAGGTCTAAAACACTTATCTACCTTGTACGTTCCTGTACCCCTTTTTCAAATAGCTGCCACAGCATAAGTTTTTTTATTATTATTTTAGTTTTTTAATGTTTATTAATGATTTAATGAAAAAAACATTGTTTATAATATTAAAAAATGTTATGTGTTTTGTTTTACATATTATCTTTGTAAAAAAAAAAAGATTGGCAACAGCCTGATTGACCCAGACATAAACAAAACTCATTTTTTTCACTAATATTTCTATTATGACCAACTAGTTTTTCATTATATATTTTTTTATGTAAAGAAATGTTTAAATTTGGCAATTTTTTTTTCAATATATTTTTAATCTATTAATATATATTTTTATTTGGCTCTGTTATTTTTACATTGAAAAACGGTGTTTAGATTATAAATATTTTTTAATTTAAGTGGAAAAGTTACCCTAAAAAATCACATTTTATTTCATACAAATGACCATACAAACCTTTTCAGTTGTTAATTTGTCGTTGATAGGTGTGACCGGTCTTACGTTCTGAGGAATCCATTTATACATTTGTTGGCTTGCAAGTTCACTTCCTCAGCAGAATAAATTGTCTAGCTGCTCATGTTAACATGCCAAGGATAGATAAGCGAAAATTAGTATTTTTTAATAACACATACACACACAAAACATTAAATATGACCTTGAGCAGGTTGCTGTATGATAAGAGTTGTTATCTATCATAAAAAAAAACTTTACTTTTTAATTGTAGAGTAAGAGTGTTTGTAATTATTGTAGGAATAGGCACCAAATAACATAGTCACACAGTCAAGGTATTTCAGACCACTCCCAACAAGGGAAGGGAATCGAGTACATGTGCTATTGTTTCTATTTTAGAATGACTACCTACCAATTTCCAAAGCATTAAATGTGTTATTTAGTCAGTCTCCTAAGAACACAAAATAATTGCTAGCTGTCACAACTTGCATCAACACTTGATACTAGATGTAAGGCGGATGTCTCACAGTTTTCAAACACTTAAGTTTGTTTGGAACTTCTACCAGGAATTAATAGTTTACTTTAAGGATGACATCAATGACCCAACACAAAATTCCATTGAAAAGTTCAAATGTTTGAAAATGTTTAATCAAAAGAGTTCAAAAGGGTTTCTGTTTGTGTGATGCACTTGAGAAAGTGATGAATCTTTCAGAAGAATTGTAAAGAAGATAATATATTCTGACTACTAGGCTGATTAGCTGATATATCATACAGTAATAATTATTAAATCAATTAAATACAGACCAGGTGAAAACGTAACGTAAAAGCAACTTAAAGTGGGTAATGTCTTGGCATGAATTTTACTGAAAAGCTCTTACCCCAATCATTAAATCGGTTTCAATTATTTTGAGCAACATTATGTATAATTTAATAGTCATGTTCCACAAACTTTTTAAGGATTTTGAAATATTGAACTCAAACTTGTGGTCGAAATTAAAGTGACAAACACCAAGGACTCCGTGAAAAAAACCATTACAGCCGCTTCAGAACACAACTGAAAATAAATTATTTGAACGGATTCCTAGACAACATTGACTGTGGAGGAAGATGTATCCCAGAGTCTCTTAAATCTCTGGCAAATTGCTTAAAATCACGCCCTTGTAGTTCTTCTGAGTATGAATGTGGTTTTAGTAGAATGGTCATAATAATAATTGCTCCATTATATTTTTCTAGTCTTATAAAATTTATTTTCTGTTGTTTTAATAATGTTGCATCATTAATGTTCATCAAACTAAATGATCCACCTTTGAAGCGATGGGACCCACAACCATACGTTCAGACTTTGTCGCTGTATCATCGGTGGAGACAAAATCACGCCATGTCATGTTCCTGAATATGAACTCTGGTCATTGCTTTAATAGCTATCATAAGTAGAACAGATTGACATACATTACCAATATGTATACCTTGTCTTTGTAATTTTAAAACCATTAAAATGTATTATTAAATTTTAAATGTTAAATTGCCAATCCAATTTTCCACTTAGTATACTTAAATATATAACGTTACTTCAAATCAGAAGAACTACCACCCTTATGGCTTTTTTTTTCCAGGGCTACACCACTGAAAACAGGAGTGAATTTTTATAATGTTTTGCAGCATTTGTCTGGAGGGGAAAAACCAAAATATATCTTTCCTGCTCGATGTCTGGCACACTAGTTATGTGACTGACCAACCCTACCAATTTTGTTCACCCTAATAAATTGATGGTAAAACAAAATATATCTTTATAAATCAGCCAACTAATGTGCAGTCTTACATTGTTTGGATTGGTTTTACTGCATTGCTGAAGGGATTTATAAATATTGTAGATTCCACATGAAGCTTGGACTTTTAACAACTTGGCAGCACATTAGTTCAATAACAGTATACAGAGGTAAAATATTTTCTTATGAAATTTCATTCTCTGTAATTTCTTTAAATTAAGCTATTTTTTGCTTTAAATAGTGATTAACGTTTTGGTAACAAAACTCCAAATATTACGTTAAACATTCTGGTAGTCGGCATAAACGCAAGTAAAAAAAAAATTAGGGGTGGGAGGAGGGGGATGAGGGGGGTGCCTGTTCAATCAGGAGAGAGGAAGGCCTCTCATTGGAGAGTAATAAAAATAGTGACAATTCAAAACAACAAAGTGCCTTTAAACTCAAATTAAACAAAAAACTTTAAAAAATTATAGTAAATTCACAACCAAGACTTAATATTCTTTGTTCTTATTCTTTAGTTAATAAAGCAGAATTTTGACCATTCTTAATATTTAGGCTAGCCACTTATTTATATTAATGAGGTAGGGATAAAGAGGGTAAAATTTAGAGGAAATGTACCCATATTTATATGGTGGTAGGGTTCTTAGTATACCCAAGATTTTAACCTTGAAATCACCTTAAAACTAGATCAGACAAAATTGACACGGTATCTCACGTTCCCACTGCTATGGGTTGCAAAATCAACTTTTGTAAGAAATATTGGCTTAAAAGCACTGAAACGACTTCTTGATGACCGACTGTATTGGACGAATCACTTGTATGTCTCCTTTAGAGCCCCTCAGAGATGATAGACTAGTCATAGTGCTCTCATTCACGGCAGGACCTTCACCAAATAAATATCGGAAAGTAGGGATGGGCCCACGAATCCTCAAGGATATTAGAGTTTTGAGAAAATTTCAGATTTGAGATTCAAATGCTTGAAAAAAAAATCTTTTTCAATTTTTTAAGTGAAATTTATTTTAGAGCTCTAATATTGCTTATTGGTGGTTCAGGACTAATTATAGGATGAAATTAAATTTTTTCCAGGATTCAGATTCTAAGGTAAATTGGAGATTTAGTCTCGAGATTCGGATTTGTAAAATAGTGGACTGACCCCAACTCTACTGGAAAGAGAAATAAAACAATATCAATGCTAACAACTTGTAACAAATTATATATTTTTTCCAATACTATAATAACCATACAACAGCAGGCATAGAACATTAAAGGTGTTTGAAAATACTGTGAACAATCCATTTTTCATAATACTAGAATGGAGAAGAAAAACCATGAGGGGGAAAAAAAGCAATTTCCTAGTTACTTATTTAATTAGTAAAATAAAAGAAGTCTGTCATTTAATCTTTTCCTTGAGGTTTTATACAATTGCCGTAACATCAGTTTATTTGCGTTTAGAGAATCAACTCGCTGCTTCAAACATGTCAAAGTACATTGTACAACAGTCTTGTAAAAGTGCTTCATGTGAAAATGTTAGTGCACACTAGAATGATGATGTGTACCATTTGTCATAGTAAATAGATGTATAAAAAACAGAAATATAACCTCGTTTATTCTACAAACTAGTTTAGAGTTCAGTTTACAAAGCAAATAAAAATGTATTTATATTTACAATTTTATTGCTAGTCATTTGAAAACACAAGAAAATCTAGTAGAACACCTTAAATTTACACAAAAACATCTTATTCTTCAAATTTTACTACCACGGGCAGCTTCATTAAGGACTATACACTAGGTGGTTGACTACTGTTCAGTCAATCAACACCTAAGTAATTCGTTTCAGTATCACAATGGTCTAAAGCGTCCTGTAAAATGTAATGTGCCATGTATGTTTTCCAAGCTTGTTTAGTATTTAATACAACTTTCTTTGACAACTTTTATAGTTGTTTGTATTTTTTATCATAACATAATTCACTGGTGTGTCTAGATAGTACCATTGAGGGAAGGGGGAGGGATGGAGGGGTTTAACCAAATTCAACTCCCAAGGGGATGAAAAGAGAATTAGAACATTATGAATGTAAAAAAAAAAATATGGATAGACAAGCTGGAAATCTGAAATTGGGCAGAAAAATAAGACACATAACTCAAATAAAAATATTTTAAAAATGGAAATTTCAAAATAGGGATCCAAGAAATTAATGGGGAGAGAGCTATAATTATAAAAATAACTTTTTAGAAGAGGTAGAAAATTAAAATTTGGCAGGAAGATAAAGATAAATCCAGATAGCCAAATAAATATTGAAATATAATATTTTCAAAAGTGATTTGGTGAAAAGGGGTGGGGGGTTCCGAATTTCCAAAACTAATAGAAATAAATACTTTTCAATGTGTTAGAAAACTGAAATTTAGAAGGAAGGTAAAGGGACCACTGGAAATAATCAAATGAGCCTGAAAATTTTAAATAAGAGCCCAGGGAAGGGGGTTATGGGAGCTTGTAAAAAAAATAAAATAACACTTTTAGGTAAGAGTAAAATTTAAATTTAGCAATCAGAGAACAAAATAAATATTAAAATTTTAAATGTATAACAAGGAGTTGATAAATTGTAGAGGGAAGGTGGGGTACTCAAAATTTCCAAAATTAATATAAATAATTATTTTTCTGTATTCTCCTAAATGAAATTCGGCAAGCAGGTATAATACATAAAATCCTGGATATCTCATATTTTTAAATGTAACACTGAGAAGATCTTGGAGGTGAGAAGGATAATATAAGTAGAAAAACATACCTTTTAGGGAAGGTAAAGAATGAGAACTCTCCATGAATGTAGAGGTTTTACTCCAAATAAATTATGGCACATCTCATTTTTCAGAGAAAATGACTTGTAGGACACTTTAATTAAGTGGTTATCTCCAATTTTGATCGTATCTCCGCAACTCTTTGAGATACAACATAACTTAGTGTAGCAAATTGTAAGACTTTTTTTATCACTGCATTTGACAACATATTTAGGTTATAAGCATATATGCTATTACTCTAATGGGGTGGGGATGAGGACGGAAGCATTTAGTGACAATCACCCACATTTGCAGGAAGGAGAGTGGGAAACCATTTAGTAAAAACCATTCTCAGAAGACTCGACTGGCGTTCAAGCCCTGATCTTTGTCATCAGCAGGCAAGTATAATAAGAGAGTGACGCCTTAGACGATTCAACCATTTAAGCGGGTAGATAGGACTTTTTTGACATTCATTACTGTTTCCAACCTATGGTATGGGTTAGTTTTTTATTCAAGCCATATATTTTCCACTACCAGCTTACTAGGACAGCCACAACATCCAGTCCCCAGCTGCTAATTCATCACTGTGAAAGGATAAATCCACATTTCCCCAACGATTAATTTTTTGGCCATGCTGGGAATCAAACCGGAGACTTTTATCTCAGTAGACGGACATGCTACCGACTGAGCTAAGGTATCGGATGGTTAAGTAGGACTAATAAAAGAAAAATTTTTTTTTAAATATACTTTAAAAAAACTATTTTTAATGCTATAAAAAATATATACATTTTTAAATGGCACTTAGAGAGATAGAGTTGATTGCTATGCTCTTTGGTGAGCAATGATGTTCCTTTTTTTTCAATGTGTTTCTGTAAAAATATACCTATATTATTTCATTTATGTTCTTTGGTGGAATATGATGTTCTTTTATCCATGAAATTTCTGCAACATTGTATATTTCATTTTATTTAGATAAACGAGCAAAAAAATCCTTGAGATGCAATGT
Organism: Timema bartmani; assembly: GCA_902151455.1. Lineage (NCBI taxonomy): Eukaryota > Metazoa > Arthropoda > Insecta > Phasmatodea > Timematidae > Timema > Timema bartmani. The sequence goes on from CABFWB010003990.1 coordinate 51,259, forward strand.
ACAATTTATTTTATATTGGATTGGATATTGGAACTTAAGATTAGATTATTATCAAATTTGATTGATTTTGTAAATGATTTAGGAAACTGACACAACCATTACAGAGCACTACTTTTCTATGTGGTTTTTACCCTATTTAACCCTTAAATTCCTTTTATTTTTATTAAATTATCTTTTATCCTTTTCGTATCATGTTCTTCCTTTTTCCTTTATTACCAATTTTTTTTTTAATATTAGATTTACTTGTTACACTTTTTTTTATCCTAGTTCTACCGGGCAAAGCCGGGTACTTTAGGCATGTGTGTGCGTGCGTGGGTTGAGCTTTCTTCATTAAATTTGCATTTAATAATTTATTTTCTTATTTTTATCAATTTCCATTGCTATAAAATCATTTAGCCATAGGGCCACCTCATTGTTAAACATAATATAGCTATCTGTCTGTGGTAGTGATATTTGAAGATTAGTTTGAGTAAATATTGGGTGTTCTAGATTTTAAATATCAGTGAACCCCCATAAAGGTAGGTTGGGCTCCTATCCTTACAATTCACAATAATTTCTAAATATTTAGCTTAGGGCTCCATTCAATTATTGACCCTTTCCCTGGCACGGGCATTGAACAACACCTGTTTGCTCGAATGTTCCCTTCCACGGGTGTGAATCAGTCTCATTGCAATAAGCTATTGTAATACCATTTATCAATGAACCACTGTACTTTTAGCCAGTATGAATACTTCATATTGAAGCTAATATGTGGGGCTACCAGTTCAATGCTATATGACCTTGACTAAAGTAATAAATGAGAAAATAAATGAGTATCAAAAATATTTGTCAGATTAAGAGTATATAAGTAGAAAAACAGCTGCCGGGCCTATACAGATAGCTATGACACAAGCATGCCAGGGAATGGGTTAACCAATTCGACTTGTTACCTTATTAATATATTAATGTAGTTTTAATAACTTTTGTACTGTCGGCTATGATTTTTTTCTACCCTATTTGTCATATTTTAATGAAAATAGTAAAAAAATCTCATAATATTAATACCAAGCAAATATTTGATTGCAACAAATATTTGCAAAAACCTCTTTCAATAGCTTATGTGAAATAATATAGCTACAATTTTCAATTTAATAAATATTTTAACATAATTGAAACTGCCCTTTCAATAATTAAAACAATACTTCCTCCTCTCCTTAGGAGGAAGATATCCATGTTGTAACGGTTCCTCTTCCACTCTGCTCTGCTCTTCTCTTTTCGTCTTAAAATGTAACAAATCCCGGCCAGGTTCTCTTTCCATGTTGATACATGTGCCTTATCTTCAAGTTACCATGCTCATCCCTGCCCCTTAGTGTTATTAATAACCCTTGCGTTGAACTTAACAACATATAAAAACTTGAACTACATTCATTTTTTTTTTCTTGTATCCCATGACTATTTTGAACCCACTAAAGTTTAATTTAAATTGTTTGAGAGGTAGCTGGTCATAGTCTGAAGAACAAATCTTCCACAATCTCGTCATTCAAGAATGGCCAGAGAGAACTGATATAAGAGTATAAAAAATATAGTTAGTTATCTTTTGAATTATTTCCCAATATGCGACACAATCAATATTTAATCAAAGAAAAACACCCAATACAGTGCTTAGAATTGCTTAAATCTATTATTTCCCTTTGCTGGCTCTGCCAAACTATCAGGAACTCTTTCCGAATGATGTCATACACTTCCACCATCAGTCTTCCGCCATTCTCCTCGTCCGTCGAGAAGTTATAAATGTTGTCACCGACAAGACAGACATTCACTGTCGGGAACCTGAAGTCTCCCACACTCTCCATGGAGGTATCTTGGAAGGGGATGAACTTCACTAGCGCCGTGGTGAACAGGCCTAGAAACCAACAAGTAGCAAGGAGGATCAAGTCAAAGACAGCAAAACAAGAAACTTAAATAAAGCTGATGAGAGGGGGAAAAATATGGATTAACAAAGTAGATAAACAACAATATAAGTCAAAAAGTTTGGTGTACAGCAGAAAAGTCAGGGCAATTTTCAAATATTTTAGCAGTAATTTTCCAAATACAAGGTAGAAGATCATAACTAAGGTTGGGCTGGTCAACCCTTTTGCCGATCAGGACAATTCCTATCATGCAGATCATTGATGCCAATTATTTGTTTTTTCTTTACAATATTGAGGGTAACTATACAAAATGACAAACATAAATTTTTGAATATAAACAATTTTTTGTTCATTAAATCTAAACTTATAATAAAACTTTAAGGTATGTCTATACATTCAAATTTATGTGGAGTTTCTATTTTTACTGGGTAGTATAAACAATAAACCTCGTTGCTCTACTAGATAAGGTATTTAAAAATAACTTCACTAAAGGGTTCACTCAAAAAACAACATTGAGTAAATTGTATATTTTGATACGTCTAGGGTAATTAAACTGGGCCCTGTACTATTAAATTAAATTTGATTTTTATTTGGTTATTATTATATTAATATCCATACATATACAATATAACTCTTAAAGTATGCCTGTATATTTAAATTTTTATAGGGTTTCAAATTTTTCTGGGTATTATATAAATGATAAGACAATTAATTTATTCTTAGAATTTTTGTGTCTGTATGTCTGTTTGTTGCCAGTAAACTCATAAAGTACTCAATGAATCTAGATGTGACTTTTTCTGTTTTATTTCTTATTTGACCGGGAACAAGTTAAGTTATATACCATCACACTATCTCATCAGCTAGTGAAGTATTGTCAAAAAACCCAGGCGAAAGCAGTAAGCATTCTTTGCAGCTGCTTGGTGTGGGTACAAAACATGGCACTTGATTCAACCAATGGAATGGAAAGGGTGTGGGGTTAGAAGGGGTAAAGCGACTTTGTGTTCCTTCGGGAATCTTCAGATGCACATAAAGCATTGGTCTCAAGTTGGTATTATTCTTTTATAGCATTTAAAGTTGTCAGTTGTATTGAAAGTGTTAGCGCTGTGAATAATATTTTTGCTTACTGTTTAGTACTAAGCCAACAGCACAATGTAGTTTGGTGGGTTAGCGCACTCACTATAGAGTGCTTCTTTCAATTTACTTTATTTTTGTTTCTTAGATAAGAAATTTAAACTATTTATTTTGGCGTTCATTGCAGCAATACCTCCATGTATGATTGCATCTGTGTCTAAAATTTAGCTATTTTTTCTGGTTTTTTTTAATGGTTTTGCATGTAAATTAATTTAATTTAGTTTTGTATCTGACATCTTAAAATTTAACCATTATTTTGGTGTTTTTTGCATCAATACCTCCATATAAACAAGTCATTGTTAGTCTGTATAAATTTGCGCCTTAAATTTTGGTACTTACATGGTTATTTTATGTGTTTGCATGTAAATTAGGTTTATTTAGTTTTGTTTCTTAGATATTAAATTTTAACTATTTCTTTTGGTGTTTATTGCAACAATGCCTCTGCTTAGGTAAAAAAAATCTTGATTCAAGGACTGTAAAAATTTAAACAATTTATTTTTTGGTTAATGTGTGAGGTCGTCAAAATATAAAACATATCCCTCACCTCAAATATATTTGAAATGGTTATTTTGGTAGTTTAGATGATTCACTAGTAAAAAAGTAAATTTACCAGACTTAAGTACAAATGAATCCATGTGCTAGCTCTAGTTTATAGTAAAAACCTTGATAAACATAAAAAAAGTCATAATAAAAAACTGGAATATGCTGTGGGCGCTATATAAAAAAAAAGGGAAAAAGAAGCACAAGGTCATTGAGTGTTTTAAACCGCTTGATATAGTTCCAAAATGCTAAACCACAGAGCATAAATTATTAATAATTATTTTCAAACTAGCACAAAGTCAAATACTAAGCTCCGGTTTATTTGTTTGTATCTTTCCCATGAAGAAAGACACACAAACATACAAAACATGCAAATAAATACACACAAACTGTTCCCTTACAGGGTAGGCAAGAAACTGTACATATAGCTGAAGAAATAACAACTCTCTGCTTAAGCCATCCTCACTATCTTAACAGTCCAGTATTCAAGAATTATGGTTGGCTTTTTTTTTTAAATTGTTACCTCTTAAATCTACCATCTTATTCTTTCACACATTCTCTTCTCTGTTGCTCACAAAGTGTTCACAAACGCATGCATGCACGCACACACACACACACACACACACACACACATTTATTGAGTTAATCTTTAAACGATGCTCATGGAAAACTCATTGTGAAAGTAATTTTGTATTATTATGTTACTGCATTATTATCTTTTCAATGCTGATGCCTTTAAAATCCAAAAACCAATTTAAAAATTATTCATCGACTATTATGCACATGTTTTGTGATTGTGGCAAGATTTGCCGTGGTAAACAGTAGATGTTTAGTAATCAAGGGCCTCTACAAATAGGGGGCTGTCTCAATTTTTCTTTCTTCTGTCCATTCCAATGAGTATGTTTCTCCTTGTCAAAGGGCAGTAGTGTTAAGTGTAAACTGTGTTCCTTTTGACATTGCAAAATCCATGTTTTATTTGTTTCTATAATTTATTTTTTATCTATAATACCTAAGTCTATTGCAATTAAATCAAACATTATTTTGTGGGAGTATTTAGTTTATATATCCAAGTATGTTATTGACTTATACTATCTCTTATTAAACTGCTAATGATGATAAGATACATGTTTAACTTTTCTATTGTAAATAACCTAGTTCTTGTGTAATTATTTATCTTTTATTGACAGCTTATCTGAGTTAAAGTGATTTATATGAACAATTTAAAGAAACTCAATCTCTCAATCAATCAACCACGAACTCCCTGTAAATGGGTAAAAATCCGCAATACAATTCAAAGGCCTTAGTCTAGAAATTAGTGTGGGTTATATAACAATAATCCAAGCATTGCTCTATGTTTTAAACTTGTTTAAAGTTAAATTTGAACTTGGAGGTATGATCCCAAACCCTATTCTGATTCATGTTAAAAGCTGGGGTAAATTGGTGCTCAAACAAAAATCAAAAACTTTATACAAAACAAACTTTCAATGAATTTTTTTTTTTTTGCAAAAAAACAACACACAAAAAGAAAATTGCAAATTCTGACCATTTTCGTTGGGTATAGGCCTCCTCATCAAAGGCTTGCACTAAAGAATTGAAACTGCTATGGGTTATTTACTACTAATATGGGATAATGTAAACGGGACAAAATAATTTTTAACTTTTACCAAATCTTTATTAAGATGTCATAAAATTTTACAAAAATTGGAAAGATATATTAAAGTTGGGACTTATTTACAAGTTAGAGCTTTATGGTTAATCAAAGTAAGGACAAAATCGTGTTTTTATTTGTACCTCTGATTTCCCCACAATGGGGTAATTTGGAGGTAAAATTCCCCCCTGCCTCCTTCCACCATACCACTCACCTTTTTACATTAAAAAATAATTACATACAAATTAATGTAGCTCAGAATATTCTTTTCCAAGTCATAACAGTTTTGATCAATTTTGTACAAAGCTGTGTGGTCCACAAAATGTTTTATAGTAGAAAAACTAATTAAAATTTAGATTCAGAATCATAAAAAAATCCGATACAAATTATTTTTGTTTGTTTTATTAATTCTATAGTAAGACATTTGAACAGAAACTTTTTTTGTTGTTGCCAAATGTATAAGTAACATTTTGGCATATTTTAAATTAATCTAAGTAAAATAAAATTGTGAAATTTTTTTTTTTAATTTTTACCTCTGATTTACCCCATCTTACCATACTTTATTCTTTTTGCCGTTTTTACATTATTGAAACACAAACTTATGAAAATAACCGTAGGGATGTTTCTTTTTTATGGAAGCGGCATTTGTGGTTCACTTAAAAATGCTTTTCAAACAAGAGTTTCTAAAATGCTGCATTCTCTTCAAAAATTAAAATGGCGAACCATCGTAATACAAACCATCCTCAGTTGTGTTCATGCGATGTTTAAAAAAAAGAAATGTCTTATTTTGGAACTAACATTTTGTATGGATGTTTCTCTAAGCCATAAAAAACATTTATTTATTTTGGTGGCCAGGTATAACAAGATAAAAGTGTGAATATAATAAATTTTAATTTATTATTTCATCTTCTATAATATCTCGTGTTGCTACAACTGTGAAATGAAATATGTAATTGTTTTATTAATATATTTTGTTCTTTCACTAAGTTATGGAAAAAGGCAGCCATATAGTAATCCTTAAGTATTATTAGAATTGTTTGATGTCACTTCCTATTGACAATATAGTATAACCAAGCAAATAATAATTATTTCCGAATAAGTTGACATTAATCCAACACCTTAGCTCAATCAATAGCGTGTCTCTCTACTGAGCTAAGGGTCCCAAGTTCAGTTCCTGGCATGGCTGAAAAACTTATCATTGGTGAAATGTGGGTTTACCCTTTCACATTGATGAATTAACTGCCGGGGATTGTTATGTTGTGCCTGCCCTAGTCTTAAGTTTGAATATAGGGTATATGAAGCTACAACAGGCCTAGCAAGCCAGTAGCGGAAAATATACGGCTTGAATAAAAAACTGACCTAGGCCACAGGCGGGAAACAAGAATGGATGTAAAGTAAAGATTGACATTAGTGATTTTTAGCCAATATTTGCAATAAAGAAACTTCTGCTAGCCATCACTTACAATTTCTCCTACCATATATGCCCTATGGATAAGTTTTCTGATTACTGGTTGTGAAATAGGGTAGGATGCTAGTGTGAGCCCGACTTTAAAGTCACCCACAACGGTGAACACAGAGAAAAAAGCATTAATCTCATCTAGTTTGGCTTGATGATGACAAGAAATCCATGATTCGAATCATGGCCCAATATGTTATGGTGATTTTTTCTAATCGGTTTCCTACACCCCATCACAGAAAATGTGAGTGCATTTCATATCAATTCTACCTCCCTCATCCCTACTTAATTAGTGTAAATATGTAGATAGCCCTGATGTGTACTAAGATGCAATATAAAGCCCCCTTTAACACTTAATCAGGAAATATTAGGTATGCATAAAAAAATGTGGAAAAACAAGTAGGCTTCCTTGTAAATGGGGATCCAAATTTTGTATTTACTGTGATGTTGGCTCACCTGTAAGATAGATACAGTGTCCATGTGACATGGCACGGTTGAAGTTGAGGAATTTTTTTGGTGTGGCAATATTGGACGTATTCCAAGAGTCTTGGTCAGGTTGGTACCAGTGCACCTGCTGGCCAAACACGAAGAGGTACTCCTTATGTGCGATGCAAGCTACGTCATACAGGGGTGAGGGAAGAGAGGAACAACTGCTCCAGATCTCTACAAGGCAGAACAACAGTTTAAAACTCTGAGGAGCTTGGGATTAAACACATGTGGCATAGTTGAATATTAAAAAAAAACTTTACTAAAATCTTAGATGTGTAAAAAAAAAAGTTCAATCAAAGAATCTAAATTTCTTTAGGGTGTGGCTATTTTCACCATGTAATAAATATATTAAAAATGGTTTGAATAAATCCGATCCAAAAATATATCAACAGCTTATGCAATCAGTAAATGAATTAAAACTTATATATTGGTCTCTCCTGCTTGAGATAACAATCAAGAAATCAAATTATAAAAAGAAATATAACCCAATATTTAGTAGCAAATTACCAAAATAGTATCTATGAATTATTGTAAACTATGCTACATGCAACAATCTCTTGTCATAACCCATAGTTGTCCAAGGCATTGTGTGTCAGCTGCAAATGTATATTATTGTGGCATGTGACATCACTAATTATACAACACAAACATTTTTGTTTGAAAACTATCAATGTTATTTATATGCCATTGTTAAAGATGAGTAAATGATCTCTTCTACCCTCATAGATATATGCCCAGGTCCAGTAAATGATTTTTTTAATACAACCAGGATTGTAAAAGGGCTATCTAGGTATGTAGTCAGCCACATCATTCTTCTGGTGGGCCAGATAAATAAATCTGAAACAAAATGCAATTTTAATCTCAACTAACTTGTGACTGTGTTGTATTTCTCGACAGTGTCCATGATGATCCGATGTCTTCCGAACCCTCCAATCAAATACATATCATCCCCCATTACACAGACAGAGTGATGTCTTCTATGGAACGGCAAGCTGTAGCACACATTTTACTTCATCAATACCGGCAAGGTTGGCTGCACAGGCAGTGTGATGAATCCCAAACAAGGAGGGCATGGTTTTATTCTTGACTGGATGAATTTTGATAAAGTCTATCCATGCTGTAGGATGCCAGTGATTTTCTTAAAATTCACTCTACTCACTCATGTTAAAGAGTGTTTGTCGCTGATAGCCAATAAATTTACATACTTTTCTCATCTATATATTGGTCAAGTTATTTGAAAATTTTATCATGCGCCTTCAAACTTGGAATAATATTTGAGAATCAAGGATTCAGAAAAATTTCTGATTTCAGATTCAAAATAAAGAAATGATTTTTCTATAGTTATTATAGTTATTATGATGCATTATTTCGCACTGTGTCTTACTATCTGTCTGGGTTGTAACCTATATGTACTAATTATACCAATGTGTTGGGGATGAGGGAGGTTGAATTTAGAGGAAGTGTACCCACATTTGCATAAAGAGAAAGTGAAAAACCACCATCAAAACACCCAATGGGGATTCAAACCCAATCTTTTTATTTCATTTATTTGAGATATTTAATGTGCACTTTCTGAACAGACTGATTATATCAGCACACGACTTATAAAACTAACTTAAAACTAGAACAGATACAACACCCTGCTCCCAGTCGTTAATTCATCACTCTAACCCGCCACGGTAGCCACATAGTCTAAGGTGCTAATCTCGCAGTAGACTAGACTGCCGATGACGGGGAGAATGAGGTTTGAATCTTGGTCGGGTGTACCGAGGGTGGTTTTTCCCAAATGGTTTTCCACTCCCACTCAACACAAAAGTGGGAACATGTCCTATAAATACAACAATTAGTGTAATTAGTAAATAAGAGTATAACCCAAGTGGGTTTTAGATGTGGTGCTAAAAAAATCCTCACTGTGATAGGGGAAACCCACATTTCACCAATGATAAATTTTTCTAATTAAACTCATGACCCTTAGCTCAGTAGATAGACACGCTACTGTACTGACTGAGCTGAAGTGGTGGACAAAACCCTGATTTTTCTGTCAATGACAGGCCAGTCTATTGCAAGAAGGATGCATAGACCAATCAGCCAGCAAAGCAGGTAGTACTTATTAGTGGTTTAATAGATTAAAAAATAACAACTAGAGACTGGACAAAAAATTTACCACTTAACAAGATGTGTATTCATATTATAACAAAGTAATATTAAATTTAGTTACCATTTCTATTATCCATAGAAACTTAGGAATTAATGTTGTACAGTTAACCACTTATGTTTATCAAGTTTTAAAAGATGTTTCATGAGAAACCGCATATTTGAGCCATCTCTATTTTAAAACCCACCCTCTTCATAATGTTCCTTAGGGCTGGATAGTTCTAATAGCAGAGATAAATTACTGGCACTAACTAATACAATTAACAAACTAGAACTACCTTGTCTCGAAGCCCCATTCTTCTCGTAGCACGTTGTACCTCCACACAGACCTGTTCCAATTGCTGTGCCCAAGGAGATACTCTCCTCCTGTCACAAATAGTTCCTGACCTGTTCAACACAACAATAGTAGAGATTTGCAGCCAATGCTGATGCAAAAATCTCCAAATCATACTAGTGGAATAGTTATAACTTAGATCAGTGGTACAACTTGTCATGACTCGCGGGCCAAGGGTAGGAGGGTTAAAAGCATAACTAAGGCATAAATATGATGTCTTTGCAGTGAGCAGATAATAATCTGTCAGTGAATTTATTTATTTTCTTTTTTAAATATTAATATAAAGTGGAGAGAAAGAGGAAAGGGGAGAACCTTAAGTCTGTAAACTAGTTGTTCTTTTTTTAATGCACTTGACACACCTGAGACCAAGTGACCATTGAGGGCTCTGGACTCGGCTTATTGTATTGACGAACTTGAGAAACTTATGATTTCCATTCTTGCCTTGGAGGGGAAAAACAAATCAATAAGCATGCTATTTATCAAGCTAATTTATTATGGTTTGCTGGTGATGGGAAAGTCAGGGTTCGAATGCTGGCCTGGAGTAATAGAGGCATTTTTTCTAAATAGTTTCCCCTATCTTTTTTTTCATGCAAATGTGGGTACATTTCCTCTAAAATCTACCATTCTCATTCCTACTTCATTAGCATTTATTAATATGAAATATGTGTATAGCCTGGAGAGGTACTAACACTCCAGAGAAAAAATAAATAAGTACTGGTATGTTATTTGTACATACCTTTACTAGTGACCTTATACCCCGTCGGCTCAAGCGGACCTTGGGTAACTTTAGACAAAATGAGTAGAGGCGACATCTCTTGTTTCTTCTCATTAAAAGTGAACACACAAGGTTGACCTGATTTAACGGAAACCTTGGTGCCAGACTCATTCTGTCTAGTCTCCTCCAGCGTGTGACCCACCACACAGGGTAACAGCGGAACATTCCGGCATGGTAGTTGAAGCAAATGGTTAGCAGCTTCTACAGTATTTGCTGAGAACACTTGAATGGGCAGAAGAGTTGAAGTAAAGTCCTTAGCGGCAGAGTTAGTTGAGCCGGGACTTATTGTGACTGGGACATTCAATTCTTCTAAGCTGATGGCTGGAGAGTTATTCATTGAATGCTCTCTGCAAGGGGAGATGACACAATAAACACAACCTTGAGAGGACTTATCTGAAAAAGACTCTTTGTCCTGACTCATTGTACAGTAAGGAAACCTTTTGACTCCTCCCAAACAGCCTGAATAGCTATTTAACGATAGTTTGTCTTTGTTGTCGAGTAATGATTCACTGCCCGACTGTGTATCTGAATCATCATCTTGAGTTGCAAAAGTATTACTGTTGGCTATTGGTATGCCCCCTTTCATCATCAAGATACACTGAAGAAGATGTTGTATTTCAATACTATCCCTGACTAAAGGGTATAGAAGCATCGTGCGGAGGTCAACAGTTGAGATGTCCACAAACCTTACACACTGTAGGATCTTCATTGTGTGCTCAGCTCGACTTTCCATCTCATCTTCTAACCAGTTCAAACCCGCTTCAAAAACTTCAAATTCCCCTTGACTTGTATTCAATCCATCATTTTGTAGGTAAACATAAACTGCTTCAATGGTTAGAGCAAAAAACTCGTCCGTGTTCCTGACTCGAGGAAACTCCCATAGAGCAAGTGCCATCGCTTTACTGTACAGAAAATGTAGGTCAAGTTCTGTGGCTGTTGCAGCTGTTTGTAGACAAGTGTCGACAGTCAGCCACTTGCTAATGATCAAGTGGAGACAAGTTTCCTTCACAGAATCAAAGTGTAGCATACAAGCAGCTTGTAGTAGTGACAACACATTCTGTGATTTTAATATATCTGTTTCAGTGGATATTGTAGACTGTAATAAGATTTTCATTGCATGTTTATCGACACCCTGAAACATAATATAAAATAACTATACAAATGCTTACACATATAAATAAAATTCTATTTTGAGTGCTAATGTTAGAGTTGAGATCAAATACTAGATTAGATTATGGTAGACTAAATCTTAATTAGCTAGTGGGCAAATAGACAAAAGCATTATTCCCATTTTGTCTCATCTTTTGATGACAAGGGGGTTGAGGTTTGAATATTGACCAGGTGTTCTTTTTACTAAATGTTTTTCAACTATTTAAATGTAAATGTGGCTACATTTTTCTAATTTTATTTTCTTCAACTTATGTCATTAGTGTATACATGTATATAACTTGAATGTGACACAAAATAATAATAATATTTAGCACCGCGTCTTACTACCTGTTCGGGTTATACGCTTTAGTACTAATTACGCTAATGGATTAGGAAATGGGAGGGTTGAATTTAGAGGAAGTGAACCCGCATTTGCGTGGAAGGAGAGTGGAGAACCATTTAGGAAAAACCACCCCCAGTTCACCCGACCGAGATTCGAACCTCGATCTCCCCGTCCTCGGCGGTCGAGCTCAACACGACTAGTGCATTAGCCAACTACGCCACCGAGGCGGGTTGTGACACAAAAAAAAACTTTACACTCTAAGTAAATTTAAAAAAAAATATTTATCAAGGTTAGAAATTAATTTGACAATGTTTCGTATGATTGCCATTTTCATTTTTTTTAAAAAACAACAAAAAAACAGCTAGGGTTGTTCCCAGTATATAGGCTTAGTCATGAGCTATCAAAAATATACACACACATACAAGACAAGCATAAATAATTTTTATTTAAATGAAACTTGAAATGTTGACTCAGCTAGTCAAGAGGATACCTCTTAGCCTTGTTCACCATCAAAGCTAGAAAGGCTTTGACTTTTGTAAGCCTGCTCAAGTTGGTTTCAACACATATAAAACAGTAAACTTTTTTATTTATTATTTTATAAATTTATTTGAGGTATTCAACGTGCACTTTCTGAACTGAACGATTATATCAGAACACGAGAGTTTGTATGAGTAAGACCGAAAGGACCTACCAATTTTGCCAGGAAAGGTATTTTCACATACCTTCCAGAGTTCTTTTATATGCCACCATCGACATGGAACCGGCGGCCTGGTTTTACTTTGCTTTAGCTATGCTAAATATTTTTATAGCTCAAGAAAAATCTGTCGACTCCAGCTGGAATTGAACTCAAGAACATGTAAATTTTGTTAATTTTTCCTAATTGGATTACCAAACAGAAATTACCTTGCAAAAACCCTTTCACTGATCACTTAAAACTTTAAACATTATGTGTCTGAAGAAAATAAAATTATAAAATACATATAAACTAACTTATAAACAAATTATTTAAAAATTATTTCATTTATAAAAAAACCAGGTAAAGCACTAGACATGTCAATATTATGATATGATAGAGTTATGAATTTAAAAAAAATTAAAATAGTTTTGTGTTTTGTTTTATTTTACTTTGTCAACATAGCAGAATTTAAGAAAGCTATTTATCATCATCATTATTATTATAAAAACAAATATACTTGTTTTGTACATACCTGTTAGTGCTATCCATATATTTACACTAGTTAGGTAGGAATAAGGAAGGTAACATTTATAAGAAATGTGGGCCTAGCCTCATTTATAAAGAAAACCACTCTAAGTAGGTATGACCGACCAGGATTCAAACATCATTGTCTCCATCTATAAAGATTGTGTGTGTGTGTGTGTGCGCGCGCGCATGCATGTGTGTTGGGTGAATATTGCTGAAGGTGGAGATGCCGGTATTAGTCTTGTGCAGCATATCTAAATATTATTTACAGAGAAAATTATTATTTTTGAAGGGTTTTGATTAGAAAAAATAGCTCAATTATAAAGTGTGATTTTGGTTGTGAAAAACTTTTATTTTATGAGTCAATCATGATAACATTTTACTTTTTTATTAGTGTTATTTTTACATAATGAAAATATTTATCAAAAGCAGGTCCCTACAGATTTTTTTAGCACCGCATCTTACTACTCATTTGGGTTATAAGCTTTCCTACAAATCACATGAATTGAGGTCCCTATGAATAAAGTGACAGTAGATCTAGTAATTTTTCTATCTGTCAAAAAATGTTTTTTCAATGAAAATTGGACTGTAAATATAACACCATGTCTGTTAACATGATCTAAGTGGTACACAGATGAAGAAGGGTGAACAAATAAACCCAAATTTGAAGCGAGAGAGAATGGGAAATTCAGTGGTACTGTAAATCTCATATGATAAACCACCCCCAGTGCACTTGGCCTAAAAGTTGATTTCATTCAAATCACAAAAAATGTACTCTGTGGGGGTGAAACCTAGGAACCATACATTTATGGCAATTTTTTTCACTAAATACGCCTAACTTGAAAATCCCAAAATCACACTCACAAAAATGCTGGGAACCCAATGATACTAAATTTAATATTTATTTATTTTTAACTTTGTTATAATGAACAATTCAAAACCAAAATCATCTAAGTGATGCAGTAGCAACTATCATTTAAAACTCTATAACATAATTAACATTACACAACTGAAGCTCAATGTAGAACTGACTATGAGCAATAATCTTCTACAGCAACCACACTTAGCTCAGAAAAATTTCTTGAAAATGGTTAACCAAACTTTTCTTATTCAAAGAAAAACACTCTTGCAAATCCACTAACAATTTTACCTCTATCAAACTCATACAAGGCTACATTAGAACTTAATTGAACTGAAATGTAGTATTGGAAATACCCACCTGAATTCAAATATTAAAATAAAGTAATAACATATATTTTAAGGCTAAATAACTTATATTAATAAGATTCCTTTCCAACCTAGTTTTATTTAACACCGTGTCTTACTACCCGTTTGGGTTATATACCTCTATATAGCCTACTAATTAATTTAATTTGAGAGGGATGAGGGCTATTGGATTCAGAGGAAGTGTCTCTGCTTTTGCGTGGAGGGAAAGTGGAAAACCCTTTAGGGAAAACCGCCTTCAGTACACTCGACCAGGTCTCCTGGTCATCCGCAGTTCAGTCTATTATGAGTGAGATGCTTTAGACTGTGTGGACACCAAAGTGGGTAGAAGATCTAATGGAAGCCGTCACTAAATGAAGTAACCTATTGTAATAATTCCCTATTAACATGGGAAACATAAGTTGAAAAAGTGTCAAAATAGCAGGTTGAATTGATTTGACAGCAACAATGGAAACTGGTATTTAATACAACTAAAATAATAGCTACCATTTTAAATGATTCAACACACATACCTTGATTTCGATTACATTTTTATCTTTTTCAGAAAAATTCGAGCTAAACATTGCCTCAAAGTAAGGACTTCTTGCTGCCAGAACATTACGATGAGAAGGAAATTCAGTTTCTCCTACTTTTAAAATAACATCAGGGTCACCAAGAGAAGTTTTACTATCCATTTTGTTTCTTCGCCTTAAAAAATATTTACCCTAAGGCTTCATTTAGCGCAATATCTTAGTTTATTGAACTTATCATTCTTAATTACGTTTATTACTACTGTGTCGCAATAAGAGTTCTTGTTTACTGTTTCATTTGACACTTAAATGGGAACAGCTGGTTTTAAACACACCACCAAAATACGAACATGAAATTTCTTCATTCAATAACAGCTTAGATAAAATAAAAATGTGGAGTCAATGTCTAGCATTGGTGGTGAACGGTCATGTGTAGCTATTTTATCAGAGACCGTGACGTTTGATAGTTATTGGGACAGACCTTGGATTCAGGAGACGAATGCGGTGTCGATTCGATTATTAAGGAACTATATTCAAATATTACACAAAATTCTCAAACTAGTGGCACAAGCTCAAAATTGGGTCGTTCATTATCACCATCTGGTAACCAAATTATGAAGAAAGCGAGATCTAACGTTGGGCGTGTTGCTATCAAACCTAAGTGACAGGCTTCAACCAATATTTCCAAAATAGTTAATGCCAAATATGATCAAATTGGGACAGTTGTTTCAGTCAAAATTGAGAATGTGCTTATATCTTCTAGTTTTGGGCCGTACAGAATATCATTGTCGAATTCATCGGAATTAAATATTCAGAATATTCATCCAATGAAAATAAGAAAGGGCTTATTTCCCAAGTATAAAAGTGTAGCGAGTATTGTTCGGGTAGGGAAATATCAAATTGTTGTGGAATTATTATGTGTGAAGGAAGCTAATACTCTTGTGGCAGATAGAGAACTGCACAATCTTTTTAAGGTTTTGTCAGAGTCCACAATTTTATAGAAATAATTAACAGGGTTTATACTTGACAAAACATGTTCCGAGACAAGTACGTGTTATAATAACTAGGGTCATGACTCAACTGTTACACCACGGTCGGATATCTCTTATAGGAGCAACTTTAACCCATGGGGTGGACAGTCAATAGAAAAAAAACCAAACCCCTATTAAAGTTCGGGAAAGAACCACTACTGTTAGTGTCGCATGACGTAATTTCCCAATAACCTTTGCTTTTTTATGATTCTTTGGATAGTCTTTTAACTTTATTAATTATATTTGACGACAGCTGACGATTAAAACTTAAACGAACATCGTAGCTTCTCCGAGTCAAAAGTTAT
>CABFWB010003991.1:0-14782 GCA_902151455.1 Timema bartmani
ACATGGATGGAGGTCTACTGTTCACAGAGCTACTAGTAAGACTGTAGTAACGATAATAACATGGAGGGAGGTCTACTGTTTACAGAACTACTAGTAAGACTGTCGTAACAATAATAACATGGAGGGAGCGAGGTATAATGTTCACAGAACTACCAGTTAAAGCAGTGGCTCCTAACAGGTGTTCTCCGGAACTGATTACAAGTGTTCCGCCGTTGAAAGATGCCACATGACAACAGTTCTGAGTGATGTTGGTTACTCTGAGTCTAAAGCCTTGTTACCACGACATGTTTTATGGCAAGTCACTACCAGTTCGTGGAAAGTAGATTCACGAGCCTGTGGTTCGTAGATTCACGAGCCTAACCATTCCTACAACGCGTGGTTTGCTACTCGTGTCTGTGTGGATGTGTCGCGATCCTGGCGCGGCATACGGTAGTTCAGATTTGACTGGTAGTTTCAAGTGGACAGCAACGACGAGAATATCGCGTGTGTCGCAGCATACTATGTATTGTTAACTCTTCAAAATTATGTTTTAATATATTTTCACAGAGAACAACAGCTCACCACCTTTGTTTGATTGACATAGACCACTCACAAATTCGCACGCCGAATTGAGTGCCCTTTGGAAAGGTGCCCAAACCGCTACTGGCTCATCGTCAGAAGAAACGCAGGCCTTGGATGTTTCAATCATTTACCTGCATCTGACGGGAAAGCCCGACCCAACGCGCATCTATCGGTCCCAAGACCCGGGGTAATGCAATCTACGAGCCGAATTCATCCAAACACGAGTCGTTAGAACGGGACTTAACAACTGAAGACTGTTACGCGCATTGACTTTTAAGCCAATAGAACAGGGATCCCCAATTATTTTTGATGGAGGTCCATTTTAAGAACTCAACATAACTCCGTGGTCCGGCAAAGCTTTAACAGTAACTCAAGTTCAAGCCCTATAGGACTACTAATTCAAAAACTTATTTTTTTTTCCTTTTAGTTATTCTTCTTATTTATTATTGCTGGACTTCCATGTCTACTACCCACTCACCACCGAAATATAATCATTTCTTATGTTTATCGCTATCTCGTCAATGTCCTTAAAAATGTTTCTGTGTTCTGCCATTTGGTGACCACTTCAATATTCTTTAAATTGAAAAATGACACCTGTACAGGGGTGTTCCGCAAATGTTTCTTATAAACAAAAGTGTTCCTTGACTTCCAAAAGGTTAAGGACCACTGAGTTAGAGTGTAGTAATGGTCAACTGAATTGTGTTGTCATGATATCAAGAATGCCAGAGATTAACTTACCAGGCTCTAAATAAACGGTTGTATAGTAAGTGTGGTGCAATATCAGGTATGGAATGTGGCTGGTAATTTGAAATGTGGTGTTATTTCTGATGTTCAGGTATTGGCCTGGGGATGGTGGCGCCCTCTTCATACCTCGCATTCAACTCGTACTTCCTGGAGCGACGAGGTCTGGCCATGGGTCTCTGCCAGGCTGGAATAGGTCTGGGCTTCATCGTGGCCCCTCCCTTGGTACAGTACCTACTGGAGGACTATGGTTATAGAGGTACCATGCTAATACTCAGTGGTATAGCCCTCAACGGTGTGGTCGGGGCTGTGCTGTATCAGCCCGTGCGATACCACCTCGTCAGGAAGGCACCAAAGATTGTGGACAAGGAGAGTGGTACGTGGTATGCAATGAGTAGTATATAGTGTGTTGTGCATAAGATTTAATTAGTGTGTGGTAATGTGATGTGAGTGTATGTAATTTATAGTATGTAGTATAGCTTATAGTGTGCTGTGCGCTAGATTTAATGTGTAATATGTTGTGCGCAGAATGTGGGAATGGTATGTATTATTTATATTGTGGGCTGATAGATTTAACGAGTAGGGCATAGTATGTAATGTGTTGTGAGTAATATGTATTGAGAGCTGTGTAATTTTCTGTGTGCAGAAATTAGTGAGTAATCAGTGGTGTGTAACATATGTAATATAGGCCTACTGTGTGTGAGATGTAGTGTGTAGTTTGTAGCATGTTTATTATGAACGGTATATAGCGAAGAAAATGTACTATGGAATGTGTAATGTACAGTATGTAATTTGTAATATTTAGTCTGAAGTGCATTAAATAGGTAAATGTGAAAGAAGCGTCTTACGTTGGTTTGGGCAGGTTGAATGGATGAGTGTAGATCGAGTGACGAGGAAAATATATAACGGTTGAGTTTGTGGAGCAAAAGGAAGGGTTTGGTCATGTAAGACGTGGGTAAATATTGTATACTAATGTGTGAAAAAGAGAAACATAAAGAGTTAATAGAATATGTATGACTCGATGTATGGAGGTTGTTGAAACGAAGGGAGTATGAAACGATAGGGAATTATGAAGAAAGCTAGTGAGGATGGATTAAGTACGATGTTGTTATTTGAGCTATAGTATATGCACAGTTTCTGATCCACTCCGTAAAGGGAACGGCATGATTAATGTATGTGTGTGTATGTGTGTATGTGTGTGCGTGTATGTGTGTGGGTATGTATGTGGGTATGTGTGTGCGTATGTGTGGGAGTATGTTTGTGCCTATGTGTGTGCGTATGTGTGTGTGTGGGTATGTGTGTGCGTATATGTGTGCGTATGTGTGGGTATGTGTGTGCGTATGTGTATGTATGTATGTCAATATATGCTAAAATAACTTTTGTTTAAAACGTCAACTTATTGATTTGTTTCTCTGAGCCTGCATATTAGGCTAGTTTCAATGTCACTCTATGTGTTACTGAATACTATTGTATGATTTTTGTTTTATTAAGGTTCTATAATTTAAGCATCGTTTTAATGAGTGTTTAAAATATGGTGATATTAAGTTACCTTTATTTGTCAGTTTATTTTAATATAAATAGATGTGTTTATGTATCTTATGTTCATCTGAAAGTGAAAATAAACAGCTGTACGGCTGTGAGACAGTTATCACGGTGCTTGGCTAAGACTGTAAGAGTGTCATGTACTGATTCCAGAGATGGTGGAGATCTCCTTGAGGCCAACTAATGGCTCTGTGTCACTTGTGGAGGACACAAGACTCTCTATAGACGTTGTACCAGAAGAAGAGGACGACCTCGCTAACAAGAGTGAGACACATCCTCACAACGGCTACAGCAATCAGGTACGCACGCGCAGATCAAATGTGAGATGCACTATGATGTGATGTGGTCCCTTACTCGTTCCCACGAGGTCAACACAAGCTCAACAATCCGACACCGTTAAAACCAGTCTAATGTTGGATCAATTCGAAATAGGCCTACATGATCCAATTGAGAGTTTTTGTTCATATCAGACTTTTACCAAACATCACACATACACATACAAAAATGAAACAATTTTTTGTCAGGAATTTTTCAAGTGTAGTTTTTTTGTTTACAGTTGAATGTTTTTCAAATTATAGCCCCTCTTAATCTATGCAATGGAAGGTGTGAAACGTGGTATCCTACATTACATGACGAAATAAAAATAAGATTAGGACGATATTTAGCACTCGTCATAAAGTGCATTCACTTTAGACCAACTGATCTTTAGGCCAACTGACTTTTGGGCCAAGTGACTTTTGGGCTAACTGAATTTTGGGCTAAGTGACTTTTGAGCCAAGTGACTTTTGAGCCAAGTGACTTTTGGGCCAAGTGACTTTTGGGCCAAGTGACTTTCAGGCCAACTGGCTCTTAGGCCAAGTGAATTTTAGGCCAAATGACTTTTAGGCCAAATGACTTTTAGACCACATGACTCTTAGGCCACATGACTTCTAGGTCACGTGACTTCTAGGCCACATGACTTTCAAGCCTACTGAATCTAAACCAATTTACTTTTAGGCCAATTGACTTATAGACCAAATGACTTAGGCCAAATCAGTTACTGACTTGAGGCCTACTGACTTTAGCCCTACTGCTCCTTCCCCAAGATATTTGCTCTGAAAAGGGATGAAGATAATGAGGAAGGGAGTATATCACATAATGATGTGTTTCATAACCTGTACGCAGCCCAAGAGATTGTTAGGATAATATAGTCTCGTAGAGTACGGTGGCGAGTATATACAGCGCAAATGGGAAAATCTAAAACCCTATTCAGGGTACTTACTGACTGGCAAACGGGAGAATACCATTGAGAAGACCAAAAGTCAGATGGGAGGATAACATTAGAATGGGCCTGAGAGAGATAAGGTTTAATGAGGTGAACTGAATAGAACTAGCTCAAGATGGATAGGGTGTAATGAGAAGGACATGAAAGAACTAGCTCAAGATAGTGATAGGGTGTGATGAGGTGTACTGGATAGAACTAGCTCAAGATAGATAGGGTGTAATGAGAAGGACAGGAAAGAACTAGCTCAAGATAGTGATAGGGTGTGATGAGGTGTACTGGATAGAACTAGCTCAAGATAGGATATATAGGGATAGGGTGTACTAAGTTGGACTGGATAGAACTAGCTCAAGATAGGAATAGGGTTTACTGAGGTGGACTGGATAGAGGTAGCTTAAGATAAGAATAGGTTGTAATTAGGTGAATTGGATGGAACTAGCTCAAGATTGGGATAGGTGGCGTATTTTTTTAAGGTGGCAATGAACTGTCTAGTTAGTAACGCCACAGAGTAAATAAGTAAGGAATGTATTGCTAGTTACATTGTTTTACTCATCCCATCGGAGGCTGGTATATTTAACAGAAAGTGCATCTTTGTATTTTATAGTGTGTGCCCCAGAAGTAGGGGAAACGTTCTCTGCTGTCTTCGTTTCTTCTGTGATTTCCACATCTCTCATCGTCCGTTCATCAAATTCAGGACTCTCCACAAACTATCCTTATATTTCATAAATCAGTTCCATTCTCTCAATTTGTATCACACCCATCTGTGCCAATTATGCTACAGGAAAACTATCTCATGTTTAAGTTTCTGAAAGGTTCATAAGGCCAAGAACTTTTACAAACACTTAAAAAAAACCTAGTTAAAATACACAATAGCTCTCAGAAATGACATTTGTTACTTGCGTGAGACGTAGTTTCGAACTCAAGATCCTGATGGCACCACAAACACTGTGGACTACGGGGGCCCAGAGTGGGTTAGTTGAAAAAGTCAAATAACTTAGCGTTAGAATCAAATAAACGTCATATTATAAAGATGTACTTGGGGGACCGTCAAAATAATAGAAACGTCAGATTACTGTGCGTGACAAACCATAGAACATGGATTATCGATCTTGTACTATATCGACTCTCTGAGCTGTGATGGATTCCTTCACATTTGAAATGTCTGCCATCATAACCGCAAACAACCGACCTCTTGGTATAGTGGTCAGAGCCACGGTCTGCTGACCTAGAGGTCCCGGGTTCGATTTCTAGCGGGTACTAGGGGATTTCTCTAGAAAGTGGAATAATTCCCATGGTTACCAGGTTGTGTTTAATTAGGCTTGAGCTGAGTTAAGATCTTCATTAGCTCCACCCTATAATATTCACTATCAGCATCCTCTCATCTCATCTCATTGGGACAGGAAGGAGCCTACAAGGAAAGGATGTACGATTAGTACTTTAGTACATTAGTACTAGATAATCTTTCCACAAACTGAGCTACAAATTGATGTAGCCCAGACACATAATTATTATTATTACTAAACCCCCAAACATATACTAATAAAGTATCTAATATAGCAGCTTATTGTGTTTTCAATTGACACACCCAGTGATCTTCTCCTGTGGACATGAATTCAAAGGCAGGTTAGTTTAGTTTTACGGTGACTTTTGGACTCAAATTATGGCCGAGTGTACTTAGTTGGGGGATTTACTAGATGGGTTTTACCACTCTCTTTATCCACGCCAATGTGGGTACACTTCCTTTAAATCTTACAATCTCTATTCTTTCCTTATTTGAGTAATTATGTGGGTTACTCTAATGTAGCATATAAAAGTGTTAAGACAGGCTTTTTGTTGGTTCTAAAATATAATGGGTTCTGGTTCTATTATTTCGGTTCTCGGCTCCAAATATAATTAATCACACAAACTAGCCCAAAGGTATTATAAATAATCCACACACAAAAAAAATGTATCAAAGAGTAAACCCCATACATAATAAAACTTTAAATCTTCTGCGCAAATAAGATGAAAGCCGGGGAGTTTTGAGTTTGTTAAGTGCGCCATTGTTTTTGTCTTTCTTTAATATAATTAGCTATAAACATTAATCATTCTGGGGCGAGTGGACATAAAAATTGCAAGTAATTTTCATATTAAAAATTTAAACTATTTAAATATCGATTATAATAATTTAACTGTAGCTTTTTATTTATTAAAACAATCTGGCTCATATAGCAAAGAACAAAACTACCAAGAATCGAATTTCTAGGAGTTGAAACTGGTTCTTACGCAAAATGAAGAACCAGTAGAACCTAGGTAAAGAAGAACGGACTCGTCATATCTTATGCTAAACCTCCTTTTATATCTTATTATATCTTTATATCTAATATTTTATAAGGAAAACCTCTTTTCGGTTTTTGAAGTACCTGTAGTTTGTAATATATATTTGGAAGAAGGTACAGGAAAGGTGAATAGAAAACATATAAAAGGGTACGAACACAATATGGCTGCTATACTAAAAAGAAAAACACGGTTAACACTTTGCTGCCACTTCCTTAATGTTATTCCTTTTACATGTTCCATTCTAAGTGTCCTATCATCCTTTACCAATTTCCCTTTTCTCCCTTTTGTATTTTTTGGTTTCCTCTTTTAGGAATTAGCGTTGCGCGTTTCACACTCCTATCTGATGAGTTCCGATAGAATGAAACCTAGGTCAAGGGATGGGTCGGTGAGGATCGATTTTCTTTAAGAGTCAGCCAATATGTCCAGTGGAAGCAGTGTAAAGTGTAAACTGTGTTATTTTCACTGTAACAGTCATATTGGGTTCGTACACTTCTATATGTTTCCATCCACCTTTCCTGTAACTTAAACCTTTTTTGAGGTATTTCTTTGAAAATTCCCAGAACAGTGCCACAGAAAGGGCCTAGAAACAAGATGCAATTGTCCAGAGGGCTCGTTTGGAATAAATAGTTCACTCTATAAGCTCAGAAATAAACTGCTCTGTCTTTATGGGTTTTTAAGGATAAACCAAGAAGAATACAAACAAAAGTGCTTATTCTAGCTGTCATCACTGGAGAAGTGTTTACTTAAAAAATAAATTTATCTGCTATAGACAAAATTATTTCATTCTTAAATATCATATATAGGACTAAATATACTTTTATCATGTATCTTTTATTTTAAGTGTTCACTAAAATTATGTAGATTACAGGTTCAGGAGTGCAATTTATTATTTTCGTTCAAAGCTTTTTTTAAAATCCCTTTTCATACCTTGTTTCACTCACTCCACACTTAACTATAATTATTGAGTAAGAATTATAAATATAGAGTTTTAGAGCAAATGCACCAGTATTCTTTGGGAATCCTGGGTTGGAGCTCATCGTGATGACTATACGGGTTTGGTATTGATATTATATGTATATATATTAATTTTAATTAATTTAAATCCAGTTTATTCAGAATAATTTTATTGCCACACGCGATACGGTAGCTTAACTCGTCGTGGACCGTTCCTCTGTAAGGTTGTTTGACAAGAGAAAAGTTTATATAAATGAGATGTGGACTGTTCCCTTGTAAGGTTATGGAACGACTTTGAATATTTGAGAATAGTTTGACAGAGACCGTTCCTACGGTAAGGTTGCTGCGGATCGAATGAAGAGAGGAGCCTTCCTTTTGAGTCTATCTTAAGAAAAATCATTCTAGGATGTTATTTCTTTCTTTCTTTTGTTGCACCATGCTCCATTCGTTCTATAAGCGAGGCAAAGAGAAAGAAAGTGTTTTCGAAGTGGTCATATTTCACAAGTGTTTGCAACAGTGGTGTGGAGTACTTTTAAACAATGAGAAATATAAGCTGATGTCATAGAGTCGTCGTAAACAACAACAAAATAAATACATAATTTATCATCCAAGTGTGTGAGGAGATTTCCTAACACATATGGATACATTAGTTTTATGTTCTGAAACTATTAATTAATTTGGAATATGTTAAGGGTGGGAACTTTTGATTAAAATTACTATGTGAAAATCTATTTCATTACACCCCGTAACACACCTTCCTTTGAACTTCAGGACCTACCAAACAGATCGTCTCTGATCTAAATATACTTATTGGGATACTGATGTAACTTCACCTTTGCTTTAAGAATCTTACTACCTTAGTTATTATAACTGCTTTGTTAAAAACCAGTTTCTACTCAACACTATCACAATTTTAATTACTCTCGATACAATCTTTTATAAAAGATTTCCGGAATATTTTATTCCGAATAAATCAACAGCATGGCCTATCAATTTTTTTTTTGATCAACGCTGAATGAATTCTTGACTTTTAAGACCCATTGCGTGTACGGTACCTCTACCAGCACCTCACATTGTTGCTATTGAGATGGTATATTTATCTTCTCCTTTTACGAAATCCTCCACGTATAAGTAGATAAACTGACACCATATTCGACAAAGTAGCACTCGCGGGATTAAACACTCCGTCATTAAGCCTCACATAGTACACAGGAACGTGTTCTCAAGTTGAGTCTAGGTTATACCCTCACTGAATAGTATAGAGATAACTTCTCGCCACATACCTTGTTCCAGAGTAGGCAGAAGTCGATACCCCTAAATGCACTGACCAACACGACAGGAAAAGTCTAAAGCCTAGCCTTAGGAATCGTTAAACATGAAAATTCAAGGCTTTACCTTAAGTTGGCCAGTAGATACCTCAAGGAGTACCAGCCATTAGTAGTAAATCAGGCATGCACTACCAACCGCTTAGGATGTCCACTCACTTGAAGTTATCTAAGAGGCCGTCACATTACGCTCTACGGACTGAAAGCTATTAATCACCACTCACTCGCAGTTATCAGAGAAGTCACGACCTGTCGGCCATTTGTCGAAACTGAAAACTTATTATGAGTGTTTGAAGATATTCGTCACAGAGGTTTCTCGAGCACGATGATGATCCGCCAAGTTTCTTGTCTGAGGGTTGAGTTCACCACACACACGCAGTTCCGAGGCAAGTCCCAGCCTGATGATAACAGATCGAAGCAGAAAACTGCATGTGTGTAGTACTTTTTCTCAATTAATAAACAAAACCCAGAACTTTTAGCCAGACAGATTTTTGCCTTCACGATGTCAGTAAAAAAAAGCAATAACCCAGAATTTTTAAGGAAATTTATTGATATATATCAATTATAGCTTTCTTTATGGAAAGTTAAAGATAAGTGCTACGCGAATAGAGACCTTAGGCAGAAAGGAAAGATGGTCAATTATTTGGCGCAATTTAGCTCTGATCTTCCAAACTTCGTCCTGATGCTAAAAAACTTGATGTAGCAATCAAGCTTTCAATAGCACTTCTCATTCTTGTGTTTTGTTTCTTTATTAACGGCTCTACAAATTTAGTAAAATTTGAAATGATTCCTCGCTCATACGTGAATAGTTTTTTTTAAAGCTTCATTGCTTGATAATCAAAGTTCCCTTATAAGTATCATGTTTGACAAGGTATTCCTTTCTTTGTAACCAGTCTTTAACCCAAAAAGTACTCCCCCCTTTTTTGTGTAGTTATCAACAACAAGCATATTTTTTTCCCACGAGAGACCCATTGCTCCACACACTCACACACACACACACACACACACACACACACACAGTTTTTCAGATTGTACTGATAACTTAAGGCCGATACTCTCCTACAAATCCTAAGATAAATTCTGTGTGTGTGTGTGTGTGTGTGTGTGTGTGGTGAATATTTCGATGACCTGTAGGCCGTTAACTGAGATAATTTAGCCTTCTGTTATCGAACTGATTTAATGTGTGCCGGTTTTCGATCACCAACTTCAGACCTGGTCTGTACATCACTGCCTCCCCAATATTCGCAAGTGAGCGGGCAACTTTAGTGTTTTACGGGCGTGGGAACTTTCACATCCCCTGATCCTGACGCAGATGACTGCACAAACAATAGGCCTGGTACCAATGCCCCTAGGTAAGGTAATGGAGAAAGGCACATCTAAGCCAGTTTAGCACTCCAACCATGACACTGTGTGCAACCCCTGTGAGTATTGTTTATCTGTCTCTGTTTGCTCTCTCAAGATCAGCTGTCACGACACTGAATGCGATGAGCACGTGGTAATCTCCCGCCGTGGAAGCTACGTCATGTCCGCTATGCTGGATTGTCGAGCAAACCTGCTTCTGCTCCCGTTGGAAGAGGAAGGAGATGATAGCTCTTCGAGAAACTACGATCCCACGACCCCAATTATTGAGAGCCCCCCGGATTTTAACAGACAGATATCAGCTACCAACAGACCCTCCTCGGTATTCCTCGCCAATTTCGCCAGCAACGTCCTCATGTTCGATAACACCATGAATATCCCGGAGCCTTCCTCGCCAGAGAGTGAAGATATTGGGTCGGTCATTGGACGCAGAAAACGGCAGGTAAAGACTTTGAGAACCTTACCCCTGGATCATAGTCAACGAGAGTAACACATACATGTTTGGCTCTGAATTTATTTTTCATTAGTACGTTTAACACTTTGGATATTGACGTCTTAATCTGGGAGGTAAGGATGAGGAGAGAAGTTTGAGAGGAGGTGCTCCTGTATTATCATGGAGAGTAGATGGAAAAACCATTGTGTTAAGTCACATGTGTAAAACCACCAGCAGTACACTCAGCCCAGATTCATCACTTACAATCCAGTATATTGCGAGGTTGACGCCTTAGACTGTGTGATCAGAGAGTTGTATGGGTTTCTATATACCACAGCCTTACAATCATTGATTCAAATGTACAGATTTAGACCAAACTTGGTACAACTACAAGTATACGATCCAAATTTATACGTACGTTTAACGATTCATACATTAGATGTTCCCAAACCTTTTAGAAAATAAAATTGTTTTACTTTTATGCTCAGCAGATAATTTATCTGGTATACATTGGGTAGTAAGTAGAAGTGAAAAACTAGCACATTGTTAAATGCAAGAAATATTTGATAAAATAAATACATTTCTAAATGATCAAATTTATTAAATAGCCAGGAAATTGATGAAATTTTTGGTGAATAAAATTACCCAAATACTTGTGTACAGATTAATTAAATATGTACAAAGTTGGTGCCCCAAAATTAATAACATTTCTTGAATTATTCCCGCTCCTTAGTCTGTTAATTTGGGTTATTTCGCGTAGGTCCCTATTATCCACTAGATCGACTCTCCTCATTAGGATAGTTCATACTAAATTGTTAAAATCAACACTAGCCACAAATTTGGGTAGAAACGTGTACTATTGGAATCTTTGGGTGGAACTCGTCCGAGTATTAGCAAAGTTCAAATGTTACTCTAATCATACTCTTCATCTTATCCCCTTAACGTATTCTACTGATAGCCAATAGTGACAATATTCACCTTAATAATACTATGCCCTTATGTAAGACACTTTTTAAAGTATCTGTTAGCTCAAATTACACAAGATAATAGGAATGTTAAGTATATATTCATCAGCTTGGATGTAGCTCTGTAACGCTTGTGCGGTAATCAATGATTCGAATCCCGGCTGGTTATGGATTTCCAACCTATCTCAAGATTATTGTTCATCTATTTTCTTGACTTTCAAACAAAATCTTGATGTTTTAAAACCTCGTTCTCAGGCTCCTAGACCAATCGTCAACGTGGAGCAGCAGAAGTCCCTGTTGCACCAGCCCACACAAAGAGATGATCTACGAGAAGAGGAGACGCCATCTCCTGGTCCTCCCGACATCACAGGAGGTCACCGTCTCAGGAGGTGGATCAGAGCCGTGTCGGACTTCCTTGACCTGAGTCTGTTGGGGGACCTGGTGTACGTCAACATAGTCCTGGGGCTTTCCGTCTCGTTCCTCAGCGACACCAACTTCTTCACCGTGTTCCCTTTCTTCCTGCAGTCGGAGGAGTTAGGGTTCACTGGGCAGGACACAGCGCTGTGCATGTCCATCGCCGCGGGGGCTGACGTCGTCTCCCGGTTAGTCCTACCTTGGTTTGCCACGAGGATTGGGTTGGGATCCAGGATGACTTACCTCGTCGGGTGCCTCACGTCAGCCATCGCTAGGTCCAGTGAGTGATATTTGTATTCACTTATTTACATTATTACGTTTAGGATCATTATAACCTGCCCCTTGGTGTAGTGGTCAATTCACCTGGCTACGAGCCTAGGGCTCCTGGGTTCAATTTCCGGCTAGTGCCGGGGGTATTTTTCTCTTGAGGGAAATTAACTCAATGGTCACCAGGGTTTTGTTAGTTAGGCTTAAGTTAGGTTTAAGTGTTTCCACTGGTTCCACACCCTCATATTCAGTTTTACCATCACCTCACCTTATCGGGACATGGAAAGAGCCTCAATGGAAAGAATGTACGATTAGTACATTCGGGCGTTCCCTAGGCAACGGTACATTAGTACTGGACAATATTTCCACTACTGTGCTATGGATGATGTAGCCCAGATGCGCGGTATTATTATCATAGGAGCATTATAGTTAATGGCTTAATCTTAGAGTCAAGGTTGAGGAAAATTGTTTAGAGGAAGTGATGCTGCATTAGTGAGCGAGGAGTTGATAAAAACAAAGATGAATCAAATACCGGGTTTTAATTTGAAAACTTTCCACCAAAATATCTTGTAAAAGACGCATTGCAGGAAAAAAAGTTTTAAAAAAGTTGTTTGGTTCTCAGTGAGAAGTAAGGCGGTAATTCTAGGGTGGCATTGCTAAGGTGACGTTAAGGTCACATTGACTTTTTTAACCGATGACTCAGAAACTTGTGAGGCTCATTTCTCGTGATAGCTTTTTCTTTAAAAAGTTTGAAATCAACATTTCACAAAGTGATCTAGAAGAATATGTAATAAAAAATAGGGAGTCTCACTAAAAAAAATCTACGTGACCTTAAAGTCACCTTAGCAACACCATCCAAGGTCATACCAGTCTCACCACCTTACTTCCACTTCAGAACCAAACAACTTTTGTCTAAAATATTTTTTTTCTTCTGGAATGCGTTATTTTCGAGATATTTTGGTGGAAAGTTTTCAAATTAACACCCGGTATAGAATATTTAAAATAGTTATGAGCCTCGGTAGCGCAGTTGGCAGCGCGTAAGTCTCATAATCTTAAGGCCGTGAGTTCAATCCTCACCCGGGGCATTCATTTACTGTTATGATGTGTGGAATGCCAGGCCTCCACCGTGGTTCGGATCCCACGTTAAACTGTAGGTCCTCCATTTCATGTCACAATCACCCTACCATTACACATTAGCGTAAGTGCGTGTAACCTGAACGGGTAGTAAGATGCGGTGCTAATAATAATAATAATAATAATAATAATAATAATAATAATAATAATAAAATTGTTATGAATTAATTACTAATAATATTGAAATCTGGCTAAATGTAAGAGAAGGTGTTACACCTTAACTTCGCCAGATTAAATAGGGACATTTAAATAAAATAAATAAACGTACCACTCCCAGTACATCCAACTGGGACTTGAACCTTTACCTCCAATCACCAGCAATCCCGTTTTTCGTGAGTGTGATGCCTTGAATCGTGGGGTGACGGGTGTGGGTATGGGTTATAAATGGCATCCAAGTAGTAAGGCTGAGGAGGGTTCTTTGGAATAAGTGCACCTGAATCAGTGTGGATAGAAGACCAGAAAACTGTAGTTATGAATATGAATAACACGCAGGAAACCACCCAAAGTTCACACGGCCGGAATAAAAACCATAAAGGCTACAAATAAAGGGGAAGGTATCAGTTATCATCCAAGAGAATTTTACTCCTTTATATGTCAAATAATAAATTATACCTATACTTTATTCGGTACTTACTTAACAGTTATTCGTGAGTAAGCTTTATTCATAATATTTTTTGATAACGCTTCTAAAGGGAGCTCACTCATATCACCACGAGAGAAATATTATACTTGACAATGTGAGCTCATAAGATTTTTGACTTATTAGTTTTGGGTTAAATTCTAGCTTATTAAAATGAAGAGAAGAGATGCAAAAACGTTGTTGTACATCCTAATCCTTAAGAGAGCGCCTGTGAATTTAAAAAAAAAAATTCTCAACTTGTTTCCTTAGTTAAAGTTACTTAAGTTTTTAGTATCCATTAATGGCACTTTTAAATGTTAACAGTTAACTAGCTAACCTAAGGGAACAGTATTAAAAGTTCAATACAACTAATATTTTCTAATACTGTTCTTTAAGGTTAATAAGTGAACAACCATTATTTTCTGATCTTGTTTTCTCATGTTAGATTGAGTAAAATACAACCAATCTTTGATGATCCTGTTCCCTTAAGTTAAATAGTTTAAGTCAAATACAACCAATCTTTGCTGATCCTTTTCCCTTAAGTTAGCTAGTTTAAGTCAAATACAACCAATCTTTGCTGATCCTTTTCCCTTAAGTTAGCTAGTTTAATTAAAATACAACCAATCTTTGCTGATCCTGTTCCTTTAAGTTAGCTAGTTTAAGTAAAATACAACCAATCTTTGCTGATCCTGTTCCCTTAAGTTAGCTAGTTAAGTCAAATACAACCAATCTTTGCTGATCCTGTTCCCTCAAGTTAGCTAGTTTAAGTCAAATAGAACCAATCTTTGCTGATCCTGTTCCTTTAAGTTAGCTAGTTTAAGTCAAATACAACCAATCTTTGCTGATCCTTTTCCCTTAAGTTAACTAGTTTAAGTCAAATACAACCAA
>CABFWB010003991.1:47353-67347 GCA_902151455.1 Timema bartmani
TTTTTCTCTTTTTTCCCTTCAGTAAACTACCCTTAATTTTAGGGGTAGATATCCAATTCCAAAAACCCCTCGGGGCAACCCTATGAAAACCCTAGATATCAAGTTTCAGCTCAATCGGTAAAATAGTTTAGGCTCTAGTTGGAGGTACAGACAGACAGACAGACAGACGGAAATTCAAAAACCACTTTTTCGGATTCAGGGAGTCATGAAACGTCAAAATTCATCAAAATCTCGAGTTCGATTTTTTTGACGATCACCATACTTTCTCTACCTGTAAGATAGAGAGAAAGTAAAAAACAATATCCTTTCATAATATTCTTCTCCTCATTTAACGCTTAGACTAATTGATAGTCAAATATCCTACATGGATATTTTATAATGATAAACTGTAAAATGAAGTTATACAAAATTATAAATATCTCGTGGCGAATTTTAAAATACGGAACTTGAACCCATTATAATTTTTTTTACTAGAACGTTTTTACCCTTTCTTACAAACACGTTGTTAGCTACTATTGATAATGTACGCTCTCCCTCAGATTGTCATGGTAGGTCCTCTCGCAACATTTGGACTAATATTTGGTGATTTTTTGGAAGACTTGGGAGGAGGTACAGAGGCAATCACCGTTATCAATGGAGTACTGGGATCATCCTTATCATTCACAGGTGAGTTTATTAGCTGAACCAATATTTCTACGTATTAGTACACCAAACCTACAATTATTAACGATAATATGAGGTTACGTACTAGTCCATGTTAATTTTAGACACATATAAGATAATGCGGAGTGTGGCGTGAGTTAAAGGCCATATTATTTTATTATAAAATAACAAGGTCAAAACAAGTTCAAATTAAATATAGCATAGATAATCTGAAAACAAGTATGAGTTAAGCTTTTAGTGGATAGAACAATAACTTCCATTTAACGAGATGGGCAAGCATTAATGCAATTTTTTACCACTTCGTGAAATCACAAAGAGAAGATGTCAGTTCACGGAATGGTCATACACTTGC
Source organism: Timema bartmani (assembly GCA_902151455.1). Classification (NCBI taxonomy): domain Eukaryota; kingdom Metazoa; phylum Arthropoda; class Insecta; order Phasmatodea; family Timematidae; genus Timema; species Timema bartmani. The sequence goes on from CABFWB010003991.1 coordinate 48,369, forward strand.
CAATTTGTGAAATAGGCAGTTTCACTAATAGGGGGTAATAAATACATATTTATATTTATATACACATATATATTTGTATGTATGTGTGTTTGCTTATAAACATACATAAGAACATTTGCTAATATATTTGAATAAAAAAAATTATGTAGCTTGAAATAGTTAAGACTAAAAGGATACGAGCTTCATAAAATAACTATACTCTTACCAACGACCACGTGCTCAAAAACATTAGCTTAACATTGCAGTTGATAGAAAGGTTTGGGCTTGAATCCCCACCGATTTCACCTCTTAGGCTAGTTTTTATTATACGTGATCCATTACGGAGATTTTATCATCCTGTCTCTCTGAGAATGCCTCCAATTTGGGCGAAATTTCTTTGATACTACCACCCAACTCCTATTCCTATCTTAAGCTCTCGTTATGTCACAGGCGGGCAACTTCCTTAAACATAAACACCTATTATTCGATGTTTATTTTTAAAAAAAACTCTATTAAATGCTTTTTTTAAATATAAAAAGTCAAAATCCCATGCAAACAAAAACGCAATAAAGAGAGGTAATGGTTTATCAAACAACGAATTAAAAACAAATATTTTTCTGTCTTATGTCAGAACACCTACTCTTGCAGGTGAATAATATTATATTACTCCTGATATTGTTGCAGGGTTGATCACCAACTATGCCTTGAAAACCTACTCTTGCAGACAAGTGGGATTGGTTGGATGTCTCTTGGCATTTGTGGGAAATTTTCTCACCATATTTGCGAACAGCGTAATGTACATGGTCATCACATTTGGGGTGCTACAAGGTGAGTACGACAAATGAGGACTTTTTACATTATATTTGTTTATTTTACAAACATTTTCCTATGCAAAATCAAGTGTTATTATTTGAAAATAGTGAATTATTATATCATACTTAGTTGTAGAAAAATTTACATCAGAGGATGTACAATTCAGTTTTAAAGGTAATATTGTACAAATACGAATACAATCTTTAACATAATTAAGTATGTAGCTATCATCAGGGCTGGATTAAGGTGGGTCCGGGGGTGCCATGGCCCCGGGCCCCGAATTTGAAGGGGCCCCCAAGGATACCCCGCACATTAAATGTTTTATCGCTTCAATTATTTAACTAAAATATTTGAAACTAGCAAAATATAAGACTTCCGGTAGGCGGTGACATTTGCAGAAAGAAATGTTGGGTCTAGATTGTGGAACGCAAGCCACAGGAGAATGGCTGGCGCTAGCTAGCACTGGGCTGCTCACTTCCACCACCACTCCGTGACTGAAAACCTGTTTAAAAAATAGACTCCGTTCTGTGTTGGGTAGAAATAAGATAAATTCTTTAGTTATTTTATCAATGGAAAGTAACATAGCACGACGGTTGTCTTTTGATAAATTATTATTATTATTATTAGCACCGCGTCTTACTACCCGTTCGGGTTATACGCACTTCCGCTAATGTGTAGTGGTAGGATGATTGTGAGATGAAATGGAGGACCTACAGTTTAACGTGGGATACGAACCACGGTGGAGGCCTGGCATTCCTCACATTCAAGTGAAGGAAGGGTTTGGCAATCAGATAAATCTGTACCGGGACCGAGAATTGAACCCCGGACCCCCAGCACAGAAGTCTGAAAAAGTTGTGTCAGAAATTGAAAAAATAAAATCAAGAAAAGTCCCTTCGAGACTTGTGTTAACAATGGCAATTCGAAAATTTTGATTTTGTAGAACCTCTGAAAAATTGCAAATATAATATATTCTATGATTTGGCAAGTTATTTATTATTATTATTTCATTATGTAAAAGAAAATGTAAAACTATATACACCAAATATAGCCAAACTGAGCTTTCAACACGTGGTTTTTCTGTCTGATTATTAAATAATGTATAATTGTGCACATGGTTTTAATTTTGTTTGAACCGTTCATATTTTAAAAAAAATTCCCCCGAATTCCTTGATCCAGCCCCGGCTATCCTCCATGTTATTTACATTCTGTCAAGACTACAATGTGTAGTTAAAGTTGGCTAGAAGCTTGTATATTGGTTTCAAAAACTATATTATATTGAGAGTTTGATGATTATAATGACATAAGATCTTTAAATTGATTACACTTGTTTGATTGACAAACTTTGTGTAGTTGTCTAACGTTCAAACGTTCATTTAGGTTATAGGTTTATAGGAAGTATTATTATATTACAATATATTTAACGTTTGCTGTTAGCTTGTATATTGCTTTAAGACACTATATTATATTGAAAGTTCGATAACTATAATGAAGAAAGGAAACTAAAAACTTGACTTCATTTGTTTGAATAACATACTTTGTGTAGTTGTCTTGTTCAAACGATCATTTAGGTTATAGGATTTTAGGAAATATTACCGTATTACAATGTATTTAAAGTTGGCTATTAGCTATTAAATGGTTTCAGAACTTTTAATATATTGGAATTTCAATAATTACAATGAAATAAGGTGGTTTAAAATTTAATTACATTTGTACGAATGACAAACTTTGTGCAGAAGTCTTATATTCAAACGATCGCCTAGGTTATGCATACATAGATAGGTTATAGTTACATTCAACATGGTGGATGGGATAGTTGGTCATGTATTGTGTGACAAGTGTAGAATATTTTTCAAAGATGACAAAGTTATGGAATGTGAAGGTAGCTGCAAATACAGATTTCACATCAAATGTGCTAAAATTAGAGAAAAAAGATGGTGTTATTAAAGAGCGTAAAGGAGTAAAATGGATTTGTGATATGTGACTTTGTGAAAATGAGGTTATGGGTAGTGTAAAGGCCAGAATGGAAACAAAACTGAATGCTGCTATGGGTTCTTACCTGAAATAAATCTCAAGTATTAAGGGAATGATACAATCTTTGACACTGCCCAAGAACAACCTTGAATTACATGAAACCTCTTCTGAAAAGGTCAAATCGTCCAGCCAACCAGTTATAGTAATAACACCAAAGCATGTTAAAGAATGTGTTACAAAAAGGGGTGAACTCCAAGAGAAAATAAAACCATCTGAGATGTCGGTTGGGGTGAGGTCAGTGAAAGATGCTAGGAAGGGCCGAGTAGTTATTAAATACAACCGGGAAGAGGAAGTACAAAGATTAGAGAAATAACTGGTGGACAAAATGGGTAACATCTATTTTGTTCAAGTTTCAGCTCTACATAATCCTAAAATAAAAATTGTTGGCGTGGATAAACAAATGGATGAGAAAGAACTTTGTGCCAATATAATTGCAGATAATTGTTTGATAGTTGAAGTTTCAACTAAACTAAAGGTAGTAACAAAATGGCAAAATAATGGCATTTTTACTACAGTAGTGGAAGTAGATCAAAGACATTCCAAGAGGTAATGAAGATTGGCAAATTGTGACACATCCGTTGATTTTCAATTAAATCTCCTAAATAATCAACTATCTCGTTACTTAATATAAACAATTGACTTGAGTAACAACTCCAGTACTAATATATCGTTAATACTTATTTTAATTTTGTAAAATAAGTTACTTGATATGTCATATCCTTACTTTTAATATGTTTCATGTTGATATTTTACAATGTTAACTGTCTTTTTTTTAACATGTGTAAGGTACATCAATAACAATCTGTCAAACTAATTAACCTTTCTATTAGTCATTTTTATAAATGTCACTGTTTAAAATATTTTATAATCATTACAGAACACGCTTTACTTGTTAACTTGTTTTTCAAACAATTTATATATATAATTAATTAAACTAAAAAGTTCATTATTAATGGCATTCAAATCTACCTATTACTTTTTTTTATAAAGATTCTTAATTGATAAGTCATACCTTTCATATACCCTATTTTATGTCAAAGTTATTACAATTTATTAATTGTCTTTGTTAATATTTTTATGGTATTAATAACTACAATATAGTCAAATTGCCAATTTATACACTAGTCTATTTGCCTGTCAGCCAATCAATCCTATAACCTGCTGTTGCTTAAAATATTTTAATAATCACAGATTATTATTCTTTCCTTGTTTATCTGTTAATTTAATAATTACAGAACATTATTATTTTAACAATCTTACTGATGACTTTTTAGAAGTGATGTTATACCTGTTTTAATTGACTTCATAATTCATGATAAATCGAGGTCTTTCTTTAAATAAATCATCTTGCACGTTATTTTTCTCATTTTTATCTTGATTTAACTGACCAAAAGAATTTATACATATCAATTTAAGTAAATGTAACATCTAAGTGCGGTCCTTATATTGTAACAGTGTATTATGTGAGAATGCTTCATTTGAAAACTTACGTGTATAGTGAATGATGTAACTCACGCATGCTACAAATTAATTTGCAAAGTACTGGGACTCTTAAAGGATGACCCACACTGGAGCAGTACTTTACCAAAAAACACTTTGTGTCATTCTTATTTATCCATTATATATTTGCTCTACAACATATTAATATTTTTCACGTGATAGTGCCTCTGGTACTTTGGCTCACCCACAGGGAAAGCATGTAGAAAGCATGTAGAAAGCATGTAGAAAGCATATAGACCCGGACCCGGACCCACCAAAACTTTTTGAATATAAAAATATACTATTTTCTTTCCTTTAATTTTATAACATATTTTGTAAAAAAACATTAATATGAAGGCCAAATTCTAATGCCGTGCCTGGTGCCGGTGACTCAGAAACTTGTGGGGATCATCTCTCGTGATAGCTTTTACTTTAAAAAAAAGCTTAAAACCACCATTTTGATGATGGCACAACATGATATACAAGAATGATTATATGTAATAAAAAATAGGGAGTATTATTAAAAAAAAATCAAAGTGACCTTAACGTCACCTTAGCTACGCCACCCAAGGTCATACTAGCCTTACCACCTTACTTTCACTTCAGAACCAAACAACTTTTGTTTAAAAAATTTTTTTTTGGGCAATCCGTTGCTTAAGAGATATTTTGGTGTAAAGTTTTCAAATTAACACCCGGTATACGAGTATCTATGTTACTCTTTTCTCACCCGCCTCAGTGGCGTAGTTAGCTAATGCACTGGTTTCGTGTTGAGCTAGACTGCCGAGGACGGGGAGATCGAGGTTTGAATCTCGCTTGGGTGAACGGGGGGTGGTTTTTCCTAAATGGTTTTCCACTCTCCCTCCACGCAAGTGCGGGCTCACTTCCTCTATATTCAAACTTCCCAATTCCTAACCCAGTAGCGTGATTAGTACTAAAGCGTATAACCCGAACGGGTAGTAAGACGCGGTGCTAAGTATTTACTCTTTTCTCATTGTTCCTGTAACTTCTTATGCCTTATAATATTTAATTTATGCTCTTTGGTTAAGTGTTGCTGCAACAATGTATATTATTTTATTTAACAAATTCTAATTTTTTTTAGTAAATGTTTCTGTTTTCAAATAAAAGAGAAAGTTAGTGCGGTGCACCGTAACCATTTGTTTAGTTAGTTTGTAAGTCGTATATTAATATATTTAGAGTTTTCAGAAAGTGAACGTTAAAAAAATATTTTTAATAAATTAAAAAGCAACTTTATTTTCTATTAGGTTCCTTATTCCCTACCCAAGGTTGTTGAGAAGGTAAAATCATTGTTGAGTCATGAATTTCGGACAAAGTATAGAGGAGTATTATTGGCATAGACTAACGGGGTAATTGTGAGTGGCTTATAACGTGCACTTATTGATCACAATTACTGTCACACAACTTACAAACTAACTAGAGTCTAGACTATACACAACACTCAGTCTCCTGACAACTGACCAATGTTAATAACTTGTCGATCATGCCGGGGATCCAGCCTAGAGCTCCTAACTTGATAGGTGAACATATTATAGTACAGTCACGACCTTAGTTTACTTGGATTACAGCTCACAAAGTTACTAGAAATAGTCCCTAATATATCCCTACGCCAACAGCTGACATCTGCCACTTTGGATAACTGTAATGAAAATATATGATAATGTATGAATGTGATAGTTAACCACGGTCATTTAGGCCAATATTATTTATATTTATTTGAGATCAGGCACAAAGCTTGTTTATCGTTTTATTCCAATTACAAAAATATTATTCACATCACTTTCACAAAAGTTCTAGCGAACATAGTTTCAAAATGGCGACCGACGAATTTAAACAATCTGGTTGAATGTGACGGAAACAAGTTCTTTACAATGATGCACCCACGCAGTGGATAAAAATATTTTATTCAGTTAAATATTTAGAAATACTTGTTATATATATCAAAAAGACAAGTATTTTTATTTTTACAAATAAATACGATGCCTGTGATAAAAGGTATTAATGTATGCACTATATTGCACATTATAGATAACATTACAAAATGAAGAACAAGTACTTTTATTTATGTTTAAAATACTGTTTCGGATTGGGTAAAAAGACATCATTAAAAGTAATTAAATAATATGAAAAAACTTTAGTTTGCGTTATTTTAAATATAAAATATAACAGGTAATTAAAAAAACTTAATATTTATAACAAAAAGGTGTTCTTTTTACAAGTGTTGGCAACCCAAAACTTAAACATATGATTTTTGAACTGTCATCCAGGTAACAACCTATCATGAACATACTCTACAACCTACGGAGTTAAACTGTCATACCTAGTATGATGGAAATGAGGTAGATAGTTAAAGGAAATGCACCCGTATTGGTGTATAGAGAGAACATGAAAACCACATTGATAGGCCACATGTGAATAACGGCCCCCAATTCACCCACCGGGATTTGAACATCGACCTTCCTTTCAAAAGCAATCGAATGCAACGTAAGTCTAGCATGTTAGACCACTATACTATTGTTGTGGGTAATATTTGTTAGTAACTAATTTATAAAAAACATAGATCTACAATTCAAAACCACAATACTTGTCATTTCTATTTATTCTCGATATCCACTTTTTTTTCCTTCCTTTTTCATAATCTCGTCCTGGAAACCAATATAACTTAACGTGGTGTAGCCCGCTTCGGTGGCCGCATGGTCTAAGGTGCTACTCTCACAACAGACTAGACTGCCAATGCCAGGAAAATCAAGGTTCGATTCCAGCCTGGTGTATTGAGTTTTTCCCTTGAATTGTTTCCCATTCTCTCCAAGCAAATGCAGGTACACTTCCTTTAAGTTTAACCTGTAAAATCCCTAACCCATTAACGTAAATAGTACCTAAGCGTATAGCCTGAATGGATATTAAGTCACGTTGCAAAAAATAAATCATGGTATTTATATAAGTTTTATAATATCCTAGCACCCAATAAATGGTATTACCTTTACTATTTACTTATTTACATTCTTATTGGCTACAATACACCTTCACAAGAGAATATTACTTTATCTTCAACACATCCTGCGAAAGGTTACTAAAACTATCGCATGTGACGCCACCCAAGTGCTCATGCCAATTCTAACAACTTTCTCATGTTGTGTATTAGAGCCCGGAAGAAAATTTTCAAAAATAAGTTTTTGGCATACTATCATTAAGTAAGTTTTCCTCATAAAAACAAACGCTTCTTGTTATATATACATTTAAAAATAAAATTGTTCAAATATTTTAAACAAATTTTAAATGTTCAAAAATTAATTAGTTACTTTTAACTTGCTAAATCAAAGACGTGTTCTTATTTATCATGAAAAACTTTTCCCAGATGCCTATTTTGAGTTCAATCTCCAAGGCCAATTTCTAAAATTTCAAGATTTCTATAATTATTTGTCGTAAGTAAGCTATCCTTACTATAATTTATTTGATAAAAATAAGGATACATTTATTATATAAAATATTCCCCTGATACCTACTAATTTCGAGCAAAGTCGTTAAATACATTTTTAATTCAGATTTTATAAAAATTAGTTGTCTTTTAAACCATAAGTAAATTATTAACAAGATATGTGCTTGCTTCTATGAAGAAAACTTGCTTAAGGGTAGTTTTTCTGAAAACTTGTTTTTGAAAATTTTCTTCCAAACTATAATACATAATTATGGGAAAGTTTATGCAATTGTATCGTACCATTTATTTACCATTGATCAAATCTAATCTTGTCTACGCGCAAAAAGATATCGTGTTGATAAATTACTAGCATTCCATTAAAGATATTAAAAAATTGAGAATTTCCTTTCTAAAGCTCTGTTTCTCTTTGCAGGTGTTGGTTTGGGTCTTATGATGACACCTTCCTTTGCCATATTCAATACCTACTTCTTGCGACGGAGAAGCTACGTCATGGGTCTGTCACAAGTCTTAATTGGAATTGGTATCATGGTGTATCCCATTCTGGTACAGTCAGTGTACGACGAGTATGGTTTCAGAGCTACACAAGCCATCATGACGGCCTTAACACTTCATTCTTTATTCGCCATGCTTACATACCAACCAGTCAAGCTACATATTAAAGTTAAAACTAGACGTTCTCTGTATGAAAGGAATAGTTCTCAAACTTTGAATACTACAAACATAATGTCCACTGGTGTTACGTTGAAATCCACTGATAATTTTGGCAATGGCATTCAAAACAACTTAAGTATACAAACAGACCAATATTCTGAAAAATGTTTATTATTAGATCAAACAACTGAAAGTATGGCGATATCGAATGAAGTCGACGCTAGTTCAGAAATTTTTTCAAATAAAGAAAGCTCTGAACTGAACGAGGAGTTAAATTATCCTCTAAAAATCCATAGTGGACTCCATTCAATTGAACAGATGAACAACGAAAATCTGAGTGAAACACATGGGGATGAAACATTGGATCAAGAGGAGCATCTATTAAAGAAAACTCATGAGGTGTGTTGTGAAAAATTAGATCTACTTGGAGCTTATTTTAAAATTATTGTGTCTCGAAGCTCACTAAATCGTGTATTTTAATAGCCTTCTTACCAAGCACGAATTTAGAAATTGTAAAATGTGGGGGCACAAATATATTGAATGGAGAAATTTTGCGTGAGTTGGTAGGCATATTTTTCCTTGACACGCGTCCTTGCCGATTGCCTTGCACGTGCCCCCTGTACCCCCTTAAATTCGCGCTTGCTTCTTACCATTACACCAACCAAACTAATAATCAACAAGCTAGTTTATATCACAAAAAAACTAAAACAAATGCACAATATAGACATTATTTTAATATCTGAATACAAAAATATAAACATGTGAGCAGTAAACTTTTCTGTTTGCTAGAATTACTTTTTATGTACGGTACGTAGATCAGGGAAAGTTTTGTTCTACACGCTGTGGTTTAAGTTTGTCATGGAATATTATATTAAGAAGAGCGGTCAGGGTAGAGGAGAACCCGAACGCGGGTAGTAGGCTTGGATGCAAAACATAGTAACTGCGATCAAGGGATCATTAAGCTTGGTCAATAATCTAATTACATTTTATTTACAATTTTAAACATAGTATCACTTAAATTAATGATATATGCTTTAATAGAAGTAAATGCGCGTTCTTTTACTCCATAACAATAATAAGATAAACATATTATATGGCTAAGGTATATTCAATTTTATTTTAAACTCTTTGACCATTTGTTAAGATAAAACTTTTCCCTGCGAAGCCGTAACCATCGTTGATATTTATTTATGCATTATAATATTAAATTAGAACTCACCTTTGGAATATTTAAACTAGACTGGATTTAGTATAAATAAATTCTTAGATTAGTATTATTGTATTTATTATAAGTAAAACAAAATACACTTCACGGTGAGCTGGTTCATCTGTTGCCCGGGACAGCTACGACCCTCGACCGACACTCAAAAACTGGCCGCTTGGTGATACCATCCCTTTTTGAGGGTGGGGGGAGTGGAGTGGGTTGAGGGGGGTATCTGGTCTTCGCCGTCAACACAGAGTAAAATAAAAAGTTGTGCCACTAATGGGTCCCCTTCCCTTTCTTGTGAGCCGCACCCATGTTCCTCCCCAACAGTCACCTCGTATATTTACAATATCAATAGTTATTAGAAAATATATTATATACACATTACGATGAGCTTAGCCTATCACATTGTAAGATAAAACTATACATTTAATAAGAACATTTGAAGTAATTTAACAAATTCAATAGCTAGACAACATTTTAAGTTTTATATAAATCTATATAAATATTAAAAAATACCCATTTAAATATATGGCACGCAGCACTGCACAGACTGTCTCACTCCTTTACCTTAAACTCGAATTATTTACCTACAGCATAACTCTAAAACTGCGATGTACCTTCCATGTCCTCATTTATGAAAGTGTTTGGCGAATGGATAGATGTATATATGTATGGTAACTTTACCTAGCTGTCACCTACCACCCCTCCAATCACGGATTGCCCTATAGATACAATACAGCTTGTATAATTATTATGAGTGTATACTTTCATTCTTTCAACTCTTGTATGGTAGAAAAATACATATTCTGGGTGAGACCCTGCAACTAATCTGGGAAGGGGTAGCTATTACTTTTGTATTTTATAAATCAATATTATATTTAACAGAGCAAGAGTTCAGTTATTAAAGACTTTATAGCATGGATGAGTTTTAGTTTCACTTGCAGAGCACGTGTTTGATTTAGTCTTGTGCATTTATTACGACTTTTTGTGGCGCTCCATGTGTGGATAAAATGGGCTCCCTATGTGGATCAATTGGGCTCACAGTTTAGTTGGGGGGCGGGTTATTTTGATGATTAAATTAATAACCAGAAATATTTATTAAGTGCCTGACAATTATTTTAATGTTTCTCAAATCCAAATCCATACACGAAACACCATTCACAATCTCGCTATTACTTAACAAAACTGAAATTAACCTCCATGAGGAGTAAGGATGGAAGTCTATGCCGGGCTAGAATTAATAGTTTTAGTTTAGCGAGGTAAGTTCATTAAAAGTTAATTGGTTTAGTAAAACATCACCCGTTGGCGGCACGCCGTTCCTTACAGGACGGACTCGCGAACCATTCACCGGCAATACAGTGCTTCATGCGAACAGACGGTTATGTTCATGGCCCACGTTATCCTGCCCACGATACGATCTACTCTTAAGTGTCCTTACTCGACTCTAGTTTACCTTACTCGGCTGAGCGTTCTAACTGACTTCACGATCGACCGCTCTGACTGACAGTGATGCTAAATCCTAGAGAAACAGTTTGTAAATACAAATTGTCTTGCGCAAATGGCGGACAGATGATTAAGATTGGTCAGCCACGTGAGCGCGCGAAATAATACGAGAAACAACAATCTTAGTGCAAAAAAACAAATACGACATCAAGTACAGGCGAAAGCCGTTTCATTCATTGCACATACTTTTACGTAATTTTTTAGAATTTTTAGATAATTTTATAGGTAATTTTTTGATATTTTTTTGTCATCAAAATACTAGCCTTGCTGATAAAATATCTCAGGTAGTTAAATTCAATATTGTCGCAGTGATAATTTTCAATTACTCAAGATAACGAAGCTTCTTGAAGATTATGTACAATACTACGTAGCCTTTTATCAACTTTCCCTTCTACTCTTTACACTAAATAAGTTTGAATAATGTTAAAACAATTAGATTATTTAAATATTGAAAATGTTTTAATAATGAGAACAGTGACATGAATGTTCCAGAATCTATATGAATAATATACCAAATTATATTTAGTAAAATATTTAATTTTATATTAAATTTTCCTAAACTTTTAATTAGACAGAAATTCTGAAAGGGTATTTACTTTAAAGTAAACCATTGGATCCCTGATTTCTTAACAAATAAAACTTATTGTTAATAGTGGGGTAGGATCTCCTAAATAAAAACTTTGGCTTGAGGTTCAACAATATAACATTATGGAAAGACTGTGAATGAGTTCACTACTATGAGAACATAGCACTATTTTGGAAAAGAAAAACAAAATTAGTTAAAAAATTATATTTTATATATATATATATCCACACAAAAAGGTGAAAGTAAAAATAGCTTTATTTAAAATACATTATTTATTTTAGAATAGCGTAAAAAGTTCAAAAAACATAGAAAGAACCATGATAAGCTACAACAAATTTATTGAGACAACTATGCCAATAATGAATAATATAAAAGTTGTTTTCCCGCAACAATAGTCGTCATTTAGAGAAAAATAAGGTAGCTTCATTAAAACATTAATAGCAAAATAATACTAACATGAGAACTGGTTCTCGAAACAATAAATGTATTTTCAGAACACATATAGAAGTCTCACAATCAGGGAGGAAAGTAAGAAAATTTGATATCAAATTATGTTAAGGACACAATGGACCCCATCTATGACCATATTTCTTACCAAGCTTAGACTTTTAAAAATATAAAGGCCCTTCTTAAAATAAACAAGAACCCTCAGAAAGAATTATGACTAAGTAGTTTTAATAATAAGATAACATAATAGAGCCGAAAAGAGGGTTTTGAGTTTATTTAATCATAGGCTGTTATATTTTACATTTATAGCGGCGTTCATTTATTAATTTTATTTTTATTATTACTATTTAGCACCACGTCTTGCTACCCGTTTGAGTTATACGCTTAAGTACTAATTACACTAATAGATTAGGAATTGGGAAGGTTGAATTTAGAGGAAGTGAACCTGCACTTGCGTGGAGGGAGAGTGGAAAACAATTTAGGAAAAACCACCCCCAGTTCACCCGACCAAGATTCGAACTTCGATATCCCCGTCCTTGGCAGTCGACATTTACTAATAATTGGGTAGAATTGTTTTAATAATGATTACTGGTAATGATTTAAAGAGAATTTAACAAAGTAGTGACTCCTCCTACATGTTTAAGAAAACTAACGGTCACTTGCGATAAAATTTAAAGCCCGCCTCAGAGGCTGATTGGTCTAAAGCGTCACACTCGTGTGAGACTGTCTTGCTAATAATGGGGAGATTGGGGTTTGAATGCCGGTCGGGTTTATTGAAGGTGGTTTTAGTTTCTCATTCTCCTTCCACACAAATGTGGGAGTATTACCTCTAAAATGCTTCCTTCCTCATTCCTATCCCATTAGAATCATTATCAGATACGTATAGTCTGAAAAGGTGGTAGGCCTAAGACCCAGTAATAAAAAAAAATTGTAAACAAAAATATTTTGACGATATATTGTATGCATGTGTAATATTTCTAATAATTAAAATTGTTATTAAAATCGTTTTTAACGCAATTATCTAGGAGCATGACCCCGACGTCTATTCCGTGATTAATATGTCTGAGAACAGTGAGGTGGGACTTGTGGCTCCCTCTAGGAGCTCCCAACAGAACCTCTCAAAAGCCTCGGTGACGAGTCTTGCTGGCAGTTTGGAAATACAAAACAAGTCACCAAGTATTCACCCCAGCGACGATGTCTTTACTAAAGGAGAGGTTGTGGTCACTCACAGGTGAGAGAGAGAGAGAGAGCGTGCATTAGTGGGTTATATAGTGGGTACATAGTGGTTTATATTCTTTACATTACCATTCGTGAATTTGCACAGTTCATGAACTAGCTATTCCATTAATTGGGCAGAGCCAATCGTTCATGGAATGGGCTAGTTTTTGTCTGGTACATGAAATGGAGAAATGAAGAACAGGTTTGGTCTTTAAATTGATTTAATTTGTAATCGTTTTAGAATGGAAATTTAGGTTAAGTTATGTTTGGTCAGTTTAATACAACATCTTAAAACGAATTTCAGTTAAGTTTGTAGAAGATAGTTCCAGTTCATGAAATTGTATTCGTGAGATGATCAATAGAATCAATCAAATCAATAGAAGAGGCTAATGATGAAAATGGACAGAAGTTTGTCCAATTCGTTAAGTGGGCAGTTTTACAATTGGAGTGTAACATTTATATACTAGGAAATATTATACCCTTTAAGTAATTACACCCATATGTTTCTTGAGGGAATATAATATTTGGGGTGAAAGCCCTCTCGGTAAGTATGGCCAGTAATAGTTCCCTGACTACCAAATCATATTAGTAATGGAGATAACACATCTAATTCTATTCTTTAAATTGAAAAATGACACTTAAACACGCTATTCGAACCCGTGACCTTTGGCTTAGTACGCCAATGCTCTAACCACTGAATTATCCATGAGTTTTCCAGTGCCCAGGGTCATTCTTCACTCATATTTCGATAGTAATCACTCATAAGTAGCTGACGATTTTCGCACGTCCATCATAGACTCTGCCTTAAAATATGGGTGAAGAATTACCTTGGATATGGGAAGATTCTTAGATAGCTCTGGGGTGAGAACATTGGCATACTAAGCCAAAGATCCCGGGTACAATTCCCATTTCAAGTTATCATTTTTCAATTTAAATAATATATTTAAATGCAACTATAGCCGTAATTAACAAATATAATAATTTGGCTATTTAATCCAAAACATAGTTCTGAATGCAATTCCAAAATTTGTATTGAACATAATACTCGTACAAATGGCGGTGAGGGCTAATTAATGTGTATTATAATGTATGTACATTTAGCAGAGGTATGGCACATTTCGAGTTGTGTGTTTAACGTAAATACAAAAGGCTAAATCATGGGTATAAATGGTGCCTCCTTAATTCTAACGCTCTAATCGAGTATAATGGAAGTGATCTTGTAACGTGTTTGTGCAGGGATACTATTTATAGGAAGATAGATGACGTCCTAATTCCGATTCTCTTGTTGAACATGATTAAAGTGGCTATATGACTTGTCTGTTCAGGTTTAGCTGCTGGGATAAAATAGTGAATTTCCTAGACCTGAAACTTTTGTTGGATCCCATCTACTCTAACATCACCGTGGGAATAGCCTTCACGTTTACCGCTGACATAATATTTTTCACTATACACCCAATCTACCTTTTCTACCTCGGATTCTCTAAGCCTGAGACGGCCGTCTGCATCTCCATAGGTCTTGCTTGTGACCTGGGAGGTCGCCTGTTCCTCACCGTTCTTGGACTGTTCGCACAGGTGAAGAGTCGGACGCTGGTACTCTTTGGCTCTACTGCCACTGTCTTCTTCAGAACAAGTACTTAAATGATTACATATATATATATATATATTTATAGTAGAGTAATTGAGGCTTATTTTGATGTGTTTGTGTTATTTAAAACCATAAAATTAACAAATGTTCACTATAGTTTCTTTACAAAGCTTAATTGCGAGTATAGCAAGATGACAGTGCATTAAAAAAAACTTGTAGTACTAAATTTTCAACACATTATGATCTTTAACAACCCATGGGTTTTAAAACTATTTTTGGCGTCATGCCCCCCAAGAGAAAACAATCTTGCACTCATGTACTTTAGCTCAGCTACACTTTGGTCAACTCTTTTAGACTCTCAAGCTTAACTCAAACGTCTCCGCTATGGTTCGAATGAATCAATATAATATATTAAAGAAACACCCTGAAAAATGCAGTTAAGGTTACTTCTAGACCTTGTGAACTTATCAAAGGTAATGGTTCCTGTGTAAAGACGGTCTAAACAAAGTGTGGAAAGAAGATTTTACCTTATTTTAGAAGGGAATGTACTTATTGGCAAATAGGCTGTCACTAATGATTAGTAATAACTGAATTGAGCGCAAGTCCTAAGGCTGATATATACAATTTTAAAGGCTTGAATAAAACTTGTCATATGCTTATAATACAGAATCATCATTAAGTGTAAAACTGTTCTCCTTATCAGTATATTATGGTGATAGGGACTGAGGCACTGCCTTTAAGTAAATTAGAGGGTAGATTTGCCAAAATATGGAATAATTTATCTATATTTAGACTTTATTTTAGAAGCCGATTGTTGTAGGGCATAACTCCGGAACCTAAGGTGGGATGGAAGGGGACTCGATAAAAGGCCAGTATTTTTGCAGTTTTTATGGCAAAACTTTTTTTTGCTAAAATAAATAAAATATTACTCTAATGCAAACATGCTTTACATGTTGATATTAACAGTTCCTGAATACCCATCATGAGCATAGTGGCATTAGATGAGAAACTTTTAAAATGAAAAGTAAATGTTGTCATTAAATTCCAGGATACCTTTGACAGATATTCAAGAAATGTTGAGGTCACCATGTGAAGAAAATTAAACTCTATGTTTGTATTTGATTTATTTAGGTCAAAAAAGTGTTTTGCTATAGAATTTGTAAAAACGCTGGCTTTTTCTCACATTACCTTCCGTTCCGTCTTAAATATACGAATGCTGTAGATGGGCTCAGGAAGAAGGCTATTGTAAGTCCCCAATAGATGAGATTTCGTACAAATATTTTCAAATGAGGGTGAAAGGCAAGAGTATATAAAAGCCTAGAATATTTCAACACTTAGCGCATATTATGTTTCTTCTTTAGAGATTAAGTAAGCCTAAGATGATTATGATTATATCAAGGGACTTGTAGACTGTGAAAGATATGTTGACAATGTTCCCCCTTTATAGTAAAATAATAGTAATAGATCGAAACCATAAGCCTGGTCATGTATATTTATACGAGTAACATGTGGTCATATACAGGATATCAGGTATTTCACAGATACGGACAATACCACAAGATTATTTGAGAAAATCAGACCTTTTGAAGAAGGGTCCAGGAAGAAAGATTTGCCGTTATAGAATAATTAGTAATTTAAGTGGCAAAAAGAGCATTAAGAAATAGGAACCACTTAAAAAGGTAGTCTTAGCTTTGGGGTGTAAGTTTTTATTTTATTTTTGCTGAATGGATTTGACATTAAATAGTCATAATGTTGATTTCGAAATAGGATATGAAATATTTTAAAGTGTTGATTAAATTTGAATCTCTTACATATCTCGGTGCATAACACAAACAATTAAATTACAATATTATCTATAAATTGCTACCTCTTATTCGTCAGCTCTAGACTCTCCAAATTAAAAAAACAACTATAACAACTTTTATATGAATATCCAAATTTTGAGTAATAATCTACTAAATCATTTTTGGATGCTTTTGTGGGTGTCTATATGCGTAACATGGTTGATAGAAATATATGAATTAACTAAGAGGTTTTAGAGATATACACACACAAAGAAACAGTGGCCCTAATTTCAACAGGAAATATTAATTGTTATGCCCTGTTTTTAAGTTTAATGATAACCCATGTTTTGTGCCATTGAATGTATAACAGAAATGGTTACCAAAGTGTTTTGTTTCAGTGTTCGTCATGTACGAGGACTACCTGTCCCTCGTTATTTTGACAGGTGTACTCAGCTTCTTCAGGAGTTTCCTGATGGTGGAGTTACCCTTAGTCTTCGCTGAGTTCTGCAGCCTGGAAAGGTTCCCTTCAGCATACGGCTTGTACCTTGTCATCTGCGGCATCGTAGGATTCTTCGTTGGGCCAGTCATTGGTACAGTTACTGATTATAACGTATAGGGGAAACACTGTAGGAAGGCCTATTGAGGTTTTAATGTGATCAAAACGACTTATTTATTAAGCGCTGTCTTTGTTGGGACTTTTATTTTATTTAACTTATCATTAAAGACAGCTACCACCTGCAGTGGTAAGTTACATGTTCTAAGGAGGCGTCCCTCTAGTAGTGCATTGTTATTGTCTGCAGTAGCATCTCGTGACCAAAATTCTTAGGCAAGCTTGGAAGGGGTATTGTACAATGTACAATATTCACGGGAAATTATACAATATTTTGGTCATATGTATTGCATACAAATTCTAGCCAGTGACTGTTCACACGGAATTTGTGATTGCATACAATATTAGGAAAAACATGGCATTTTTGCCCTTTTTATAGAAAAATAATGATTGAATGATTTGGAAAATATTGGTATTTAATGCAAATAATCTCTTAGTCATTCCTAAATATTATGAAAATAATTTTTTTTCAATTTTTCAAAGAGTTGAAAACCATTATATTTGGGGTCTAATCTCCTTCAAATATAATAAATTTGTTGGTTTTCAAACATTTAGCTATTTTTCTTATAGCTACTCTTAAAAAAAAGGAACTGTCTAGCAGACAAAGTTTTTGTGAGCTCAAAAGTTTTACAAGAAAAATGGCTGATATAGGAAGCATTCTCTTTCCTGAAATTGTATACAATAAGTTGTGAAAATCAGATCTTGTACAAATTTTGATGCTCACACGACGCCATCTCCAGGCTGCAGCTTCTTGTAAACTTTATGTACAATAAGTTGTGTCGTGTGTTCCGGGCTTAAAGATGTGTAGGCACAGGGCCAGTACCTTGACAATAATATATTAATTTCCCCTTTCCTGCCATACCATCCCACTATGTTTTGAAAGGGGAATTGAGGGGTAGTGACTTCGGTTCTAGTCTTCACCTTTCGGGCAAGAGAAGTCGTAACTCAGCTGTTTGCATTTTTACCTGACATACACAGCTCTTCCCTTTCCCCCCATCCAAAATCTATGACGTCACAAATACCAAATTTTAACCACCATTAACTGGACTAGTGCACGTCTTGCATGCATGCTACGGTCACTGCCATGTCTGTGATTTTTTTTCAAACCCACTGATGCTTGAATTACATTTAAATGATTACCAGGCAAAAACAAGTTTGCAGACATTAAATAAAATAATTACATATCTCCAATCAAAGGCAAGCAGTGCTTGCTATTTCAAAATGTTATGCTTTTACTTAATTACAATGGTTCTAGAAGATGTTAGAACCAAGTGTTAAACAGCCATATTTTTATAACAAATTTCAAAAAACACAACGTTAGCAACAAATAAACGTGCATTAAAATATTAATATTATACTTAGTACTTTGTTAGATTAATGAATTATAACTATATCAAAATTATTTTAACTACAGGTGGTTTATAAAAAAAATTAAAATGTTTTCTAGGATTTGATTATGTATAGCTGAAGAAAAAATAAGGCAACTCATATTTAATGATAAACGAAGTAACAGAGGCAGAATTCAAAGAGGAGATACAGCCATACTTCGAGGAAATGAGGTGCTCTGCCATGAAGCATGACATTGTCTCCCTCCAGCTGAGGTGCTCTGCCATGAAGCATGACATTGTCTCCCTC
>CABFWB010003992.1:0-12248 GCA_902151455.1 Timema bartmani
TATTATTATTATTATTATTATTATTATTATTATTATTATTATAACTCTTGACTGTTTCCTTTGCTCACCGCTGCTACAAATGCATGTCAGTTATGGTTAGCTCTACTTGTAGAACAATGGTTATCCAATGGTTATGGCTTTGAGGCCACTTGAATACCTCTGGCTTATAGTCTTAACTTAAATACTGTCCATATCCTGATCAGGGACCTTATGGATATATTTTAGAAGTGACGCATTAATGATCTCATCAACAGAAGAATTTTAAAATGAATTGTTTTAAGAATGGTAGATCAGTATAAAGAAAAGCGTGTCCTTTATTTGACTCTAAATTTTAATTTGAGACACTGCAATCAATTAAACCTATTTAAAAATGTAATTGTAAAATACTTACAGTTTGAATAGTGGTAGGAAGAAACATATTCCTTGATGCATGACGAGAGTGAAAATAAAGAAATATAATATCTGAAATTAGTCAAGAAACAAAGAGTGTAAGTTTAATTGAACCATGAGTTAAACAGTTAAGTATAAAAAGATTAAAATTTAACATTTGTGGCGAAATATGGAGACCAAAGATTAGGCTTTGACTTTTTATCTATTCTAAATTAATCTTGAAAAATGGCGCTGGGACACAGGATTTGAACCCGTGCTCTGTACAGTCAGTTTAGTATGAAAGATAGCAGTCTTACCTTGACGAATTACACTATGACCCTATATTAAACGCTATACCATCGTGGAATAATGCCAGGTAAGCTTGATACCCTGGAGGATAAACGAAGAATATATTGCAATGCATTTTGTTATTCTAGTTTATGAAAGACACATGAATAAACATAATAATAGAGCTACCTTAAGTACAACATAAAGCATATTTTGTTTTAGCACTGCTTCTTACTACCCATTCGAGTTTTACACCTACATTTATTTGACTAGGTAAAAAATTATAAATAAAAATATAAAAATGTTTGTATTCTTACTAAACTATTAATTTGTTTGCTAAACAAACAAAAATTGATATTTTTTTTAATATTTAACATTCCTATAAGTAATATTTTTGAAATAGGTCCCCTACCGCCCGCCCCCTAAACAAACCTTTATAATTAAAGTTTTCAAAATAATATCATAATGCATTATAAAATAAATTACTTGTTTCCCAATACTAATTCTAGTAAAAGATTTAAATGGTTGCATTTTTCTTAAATAAATGAAAACATTTCAAAATAATTATAGATGACTCAAAGTAATTTCATTTCAAAAACATGATTATAAATATTATCTCGTAGAGTACTAAAAATATTATCAATGACGTGTCATGAAGTGTTTCTAGGGTGAGCAGAGCTTGTTAAAACTATACCTGTGATATGTTATTCCCCACTCTGATCCCACTTGACCGATCATACAAAGACTCTGCTCTACACACCTCACATGGGAATGTTGATACCCAACCAATGAGTGCTCTACAGTCTACTTGGTGATGAAACATATCACAGGTACAGTTAAAACTAGATCTGACCCACTTCAGTGGACGAAAGGCGTTAATCTCGTATTAAGACTGGCCTGCTGATGACGGGGAGATATGGGTTCAAATCTCAGTCGGTTCTTCTGAGGGTAGTTTTTCTTAAATGGTTTCTCACTCTCCTCCTATGCAAATGCGGGTAGATTACCTCTAAATCACTTCCTTCCTCATCCCTACCCTATTATAGTAATTATTATACATGTGTATAACCTGAACAGGTAGTAAAACGTAATGATTAAAAAAAAACTAGCTCTGTCTACTCTGGCAACACACCACTATACACCACTGAATCTCAAATATATTTCATAAAACGCAAAGGACCTACCATGTACTTTATAACTTGCATATCAAGAAACGTTTAAGTCACCCAAAAGTCTTCAGTCTTGTGGACGGCGTACTAGATGCATTCTGGTGCAATCGGCGCCAAAACAGGCTGAACTGAGGATGATTGGTCCGTCCCTTGCATAGCGCTTGGTATTTATATCTCTGGGTTACCACAACAAGGAGTAAAAACGATACGATCCAGGTGAACCAACCATATCAGAATAAATCAAGTGAAAAGGGGAATAACCTGCAACCCTGATACTCCTGACCGCGAAGTAAAGTGACAGGCGTGACCAATCCAGTGGTTTTGCGCTGTGCCATGGGAATCCGTAGAGGGAAGCCAAAGTGGAGCGTTTGACTCTTATTTTTTCATTGTGTCTTACTACATATTCAACTAATATACATATATAACTAATTTAATGGGACAGGGATGAGGAAGGAAGCATTTTACAGGTAATATACCCGCATTTGCATGGAAGCAAGTAGACTCGAACTGTATTCAAACCCCGATCTCCCTGTCATCGGCAGACCAATCTAACACGAGATTAACGGCTTAAACCCCTCGACCATCGAATCGCGTTGCATAAATACTAATCACTCAAATGTTGTAAGGACGAGAAAGGCAAAGTTAAATTAAATGTACACGTATTTGCATAGAGAGAGAGTTGAAAACCACATAGGAAACACCATCCTCCCTCCATATATCCACCAAGGATTTGAATACTGGTCTTTTTTGTCATCGGAAAACCATAATAAGTGAACTTGACGTTTGGATCGCATGTCCACCAGTGTGGGTGTCTCCATTTTGTGTAGACCGAATAATTTCAAGATTAGTTTTATGAGTCTAAACTGTCCCCATCGTTGGCGAAAAAGAGCAAGCCTACTATTCAAAATTAAAGATGTTATAATACATAAATAAATTAATAATTGATGTGAGGGATTATAAATTAATGAGTGAGGCATATCCAATATTTTAATATTTATTTCTATAAGTAATCATACCAGGTGAAAACTCAATTAAGTCAACGTTCTTGTCAGTCCAAATCACAAAGTATGTAATTTGCTATGTTTCCTTATTTTTGTACATTTGAAGTTAAAGACTTTTTTTTATAAAAACCTTAACCACTTTTTTAAATGACATAATCCACTTAGGATGTGCCAATGTTAGTTTTATTAGAAATTAATGATTCAATAAAATAAATTTGTAGTAGTTGGTATGTTCTTATTTATTTTTACATGAAATATGTAAACATACATAAATACTCTAAATACTCATGGGTGGTTCTAGAATATTAAAAACTAAATTAGAAAAATTAATTGTTTTTAGATTATTAAATAATGAGTACATAGTATTTAGAATAACCTTGTTAACAAGTGTGTATGTATAAATTATGATTGTAAACATATTTAGTTATTTACAGACAAAATTATGCTTAACATTTAATCTATCAATAGAAAAATACATTTTAAATTAGGAAATATTTTGGTAGTAATTGCTATATTCTATAGTGAGTTTTAATTCTGTTCATTACTTACCTAAATAAATAAAAAATATTAAGCTCGTTGTATTTTTAATAGTTTCACTTTTTTATAAATGTAGTCGTATCTTCAAAAACTAATAATTGATATAATGGGAATTATAAAACAAAGTTTCTTAAATTAGTTT
Organism: Timema bartmani; assembly: GCA_902151455.1. NCBI lineage: Eukaryota > Metazoa > Arthropoda > Insecta > Phasmatodea > Timematidae > Timema > Timema bartmani. The sequence goes on from CABFWB010003992.1 coordinate 3,504, forward strand.
TAATTTGTTTAATGTATATATATAAATATATATATATATACTTTATATTAATTATACATGTGGGCCTATATACACAAATAATGTTAACATTTTGCATTACTCCGCTCCATTGTTCAGATATAACTTTATTATAAGTGTCCATAAACTTTAGACATTTTATTTTAGTGTAACTGTACTATATTGATCAAATTAAACCATAACATGTTGATTAGAAAATTTCCAAGATTCAATACTAATTTTAAAGAAGTCTACTGTTTTTTGTTGAGGGTTTTTTTTTAGAAGCTAGAGCCAGATTTATGAAAGTGTGAAAACTATTAAAATAGGTTTCCTTTTTTAAAAAAAAAGTTTCATAAATAAAACCATCCTTTTATATACTTATGATAAATGTATTCAGTCTTATTATTTTATTTCTCCTTAAGCTCACAAAGTAAGAATTATCTAATATTTATAAAATATATTCGTAACTATCTATTTTAATTATTAGTTTTATAACCAATAGGCCTATTCATATAATCTTGTGTTTTAAAATAATCAGTCTTTATCAGTGGTGAAAGTTTAAATTACAAATGCTCAATGAAACATATTAGTAAATGTATTTTAATAATCTTTAATTGATATCCATTTTTATACTTTAAAATATGACTTTTAAATTACTCAACAAAAAATTTCTGAACCCGCTTACACTGGAGAATTTTAGAAGAAAGTTCTTATGTCAATATAAACAATGTTTTGTTAAGTAAAACGCTGATTTTTTAAACTTTCGGCTATGTCATTACTAAATAAATATTTGTTTTTTATTTTAATTAACAATTTCTATGTTGAATTAGTATAATATTTTGTTCTTATGAGGAATGACACCAAAGTGAAGTTGGTAACGCGTTAGTGGTGAATATGGATTAAAAGGACTTGGGTTCAATGACCAGAAAGGTTTATGATATACTACTTTTTAACTGCGTGATACATTGATGGTACAGTATTCGGGTTTTGTATTATGATTGGTTCAGGAAATCACTGGATTTTATAAGTATGTTGCGATTCTTTACATACAAAGTGTACTTTGAAATATAGCAAGCGGAAATGTACTCTCCAAATTCGTTGGGTAGGTTTAGTGTTAAAGAGTCCATCTCAAAGCCGATTAACCGGGACACCAGATACGAGACTACTTTCAACCAAAAAACTTAACCAACCACGGATTGCTTCATTTTTCATTTGACAGCACTGTCATTAGGATCAGTTTGTTAGGTTTTTCATTTTAAAATATATATATTTTTTAATTTTGTTGTATTTTTTTAATAAGGTAATACAGTTTAACTGGTCTCAATTCAACTGTTTTACAATGACGACTCTAGATAAGAGGTTCCCAACCCGAGGTCAATTAAGAGTCATGTGAGGGTCCGCGAAACAAATCTGGAATTTTAAGTTATGTATTATTTGTATTTTCACATAATATAAAAATATTTACTATTCATAATTTGCTTAAACATATGGGTTTTTTTCCATTACTGCATGACTAAAAATATTTTTTTATTGTATTAATATTAAATGGATTACGTAGATTACTAGAAATGTGTGCGTAAGTCATTAGTTTCCCTTCGTATGGCGGGAGAGATTAGGGGGGCCACGGTGAATTATCATTGGTTTAAGGGGGGGCTGCAATATGGAAAAGGTTGGGAGCCACTGGTCTAGGTTACAACAGCACGATGTGGTGTGACATGCTCGAAATGCATCACCTACCTAAGTTAGGCTTTTATCAGGGAGAACAGAAGGTGAGACTGGCCCTTAAACGAGTTCCAATATAATCTACTATCAACTATTTACACATATATGTTATTATTTTTAAATAAAATAATTATTAAATTAAATTACAAACTCCATGGTGAAACATAAAAACTCCTCTTAAATAATTATTTCAGGTTGCATATTCTAAGTTATTTAAACTAGACATAATTTTGATGAGTCCGCCAGATAAGTAACTACAATATCAAGCACTAAATGATTTTTCACCAGTGTTGCCAACTACTATAAGTAAACTTCCCCCTCCCCCCCCCAAAAAAAACCGTGATAAAAATTATCTTGCTTCAACATTAGATTTTCTAGTGGTTATTATTATTAAAAATTGGTGAATGTCTCTAGTCAAAGAAAATCTAATTTTAATTATTTAAGTAAATACTTTCTCAAAGTATAATCTAATTTTAATTATTTAAGTCAATACTTTCTCAAAGTATAATAATGATCTGCTAAAATCTCTGACGCTAGGTAAATATCATCCCTAAATAGCATTACAAACACTTCACTCAATTAAGATACTTACTTAAGAAAACCCTTTTATATCCCACTTGAAAGAAACAGTAGAGTCACTAACTTAAAACTAGGTGACCTGGTGGTCTAGGGAGTAAGGTGTCAGACTTCTATGCTGAGGGTCTGGGGTTCAATTCTCGGTCCCGGCATAGATTTATCTGAATACCAAACCATTCCTTCACCTCTGACAAAATGTGTATTAATCACAACATGTGAATGTGAGGGATGCCAGGCCTCCACCGTGGTTCGGATTCCACGTTAAACTGTAGGTCCTCCATTTCATCTCACAATAAAACCCTTCCTTCACCTCTGACAAGATGTGTATTAATCACAACATGTGAATGTGAGGAATGCCAGGCCTCCACCGTGGTTTGGATCCCACGTTAAACTGTAGGTCCTCCATTCCATCTCACGATCACCCTACCATTGCACATTAGCGTAAATGCGTATAACCCGAACGGGTAGTAAGACTAAATTTCCATTTACCAACCTCAACGACTTTAAAATCAATATTACAATACAAATAAACTCAAATAATGCATTTTTCCCACTAAACAAAGCTAAAGTAAGACTTAAAAAAAACCTAAAACACTACTAGCCACAATTTGATTATTTTATCTACTCTGAAAAAGAAATATATTAAGCCAAGGAAGGGGGGGGGNATTTTATCTACTCTGAAAAAGAAATATATTAAGCCAAGGAAGGGGGGGGGGGGGTAAAATCTTAGTTTAGCAACACTGGTCTTTACTGGTGGATAACTGTGACCACAGGCGTTACTAGTGCTCAAATGGGACACTCTTAGTACTGCCAAAGAGACCGTTAGCTATTTTATTCATAAAAATTAAAAATCCACGTTTGGAACAGTACATAAATAATTAAGGTAGGTTTTTTGCATGGCTCCTATAAATTAATTCTGTTTTCATATTATTCCTGTTATTCACTAATTATCCTCTAGTCAAAGGTGAAAATTATTAACAAATACCTTTAATAAGCACTCGTTAAAAACTTTTAAGCTGGGAATGTAGGAAACGCGAGTCAAGTTCAATATTTTTGCAGTTTTTTATAGCAAAACACTTTTTTGGCCAAAATAAATCAAATATTGCTCCAGTAGGAACAAATAGTTTAATTTTCTTCCCATGGTGACCTCAACAGTTCTTGAACATATTCTATCATGAGCAAATTAGCATTTGATAAAAAAAACTTTTTAAATTAAGAGAAAAAATGTTGTCATTAAATTCAAGGATATTCTTGACAGATATTCAAGGATATTCTTGACAGATATTCAAGAACTGTTGATATCACCATGTGAAGAAAATTTAACTCTTTCTTTCTACTGGAGCAATATTTGATTTATTTTGACCAAAAATAGTTTCGATATAAAAACTGCAAAAACACTGGCCTTAACTCGCGTTCCTTTCGTTCCCACCTTAAGCATGGGCATAGAAAGGGGGGATCAGGGGGGGTACGTACCCCCTTTGGAATTTGATATACCCACATAGGGATGGTACAAATATATGTATAAATAACTTGTATTGGCTACAGGTATAGTAACATTCTCTAGCGAACTCCTCTTGGGAAAATTGGCTTTACACACCCTTGATTACATGTGGGGTATTTTTTTTAAACTAAAAAGATCGCATTGTGTCATAAATATGTAGTAAAAACTTCACAAATAATAATAATACAGCATCTATGATACACAAACATCCATTGTCTTTGTTTGCTTAGTGTTCGCACGGTGGACCGATCTCAAGGGGAGGGGGGATTGTTAATTATTCGTGAATTTCGGAGTCCCTTGAACTACCAGGGAGCTGGGGTCCTCTTGGTCTTCCTTAGGTACGGAACAGAGACACGGTACCAGCTGCATGTTGTGGTAGGTCCCTTGAAAACTCGCCGACGTCATTGGTATCTGTGGTAGGACAGGGGGACTGGCAGATATCTGGCAACACGGTCCAAAATAATGACAACAACTTGACATCACACTACGAGTCATCAGAAGGTGAACAAACCATACAAACTAACACGAATAATCCGACATTATTTACTTAAGATGGGATGGAAGGAAAGGCAGGTTAAGATCAATATTTGTTCTGTTTTTATGATTAAAAAAGATTTGTAAAAAATAAATAATATATATTTTGTCAAGAATAAATATTTACAGACCTATTTGCATAGGAAGAGTCTAAAAAAATTAGATTAAAACGTTAATGAATATAATTACACTTATTCACAAGTCAAGTCTTATGATCTGAAATTGTCACTTTAAAAATACATTTCCAATATTTATAAAGTAACACTAGTAACATAGTAAAATTTTGTCAATATTTATCATCAAAAATGTGTTTTTTAATTTAAAAAAAGCCATTGATACTAAAACTAAACAGTAGTTTAATTTTCTATTCACACTGTTTTTAACAATATTTAAAAAGTCAAAGACAGCTCCATAGATCATACATACCTGACTAACTTGAGAGTTAAAGCATGTACAGCTATAGCTCCGTAGATCATACATACCTGACTAACTTGAGAGTTAAAGCATGTACAGCTATAGCTCCAAGGATCATACATATCTGAGAGTAACTGAAAGTACAGCTATAGCTCCAAGGATCATACATATTTGAGAGTGACTGAAAGTACAGATATAGCTCCAAGGATCATACATATCTGAGAGTGACTGAAAGTACAGATATAGCTCCAAGGATCATACATACCTGAGAGTGAGTGTGTGCAGGTATGGCGACAGGGTAAGGCATGGCCACAGGGTAAGCAGCCTGTGCCGTGGAGTCGAAAGAGTACTGTTGCTGTCCGTAGTATTGGGGGTTGTCCCTCGTTCCAAAAACGTTGCTCCCCCAACTGCTGGTGTCTCTGGAACCACACGGGCTAGATGGGGTTATACTTCACACCGTTATCAACATACTCGGACAACAAGGAATAAAACCTTTATAAACTATTTGTTTATGTAAATATATCGTAGTTTACTCACAAATAATAAATATTCATACCGCTCAGGTGGACGTTCGAGTAGGGACGTGGTATCGAAAGAAAAGTATTGATACCGGAGAGGGCTGCGTTGGGAGGGGGTAGCTAAATTAAAGCACATATTTGGAAAATTCTATTTTATATTTATCAGAACACAAGAGTTTATTTGTAAAAGGCTTTTTATTGCATAAATCAGGGGTTCCCAAGTTGTGCGTCGCAACGCCCTGGGGCATCGCCGATTTTGGTCCTGGGCGTTGAGGCCTTAAGTAAAAACAAAAACTTATAGTGTACTGGGTACAGGGGCGTTGCACGGAAAATCTGACATGTGAAGGGTGGCGCGGTCTCAAAAGGTTTGGGAGCCCCTAACATAAATAGGTTTTTTTTGTTTCCATTTGTAAAGTGCGTGTTTGATTTAGTCTTGTGCATGCATTGCGAGATTCTGTTCATCCATTTAGGTCAATTTTGTGTTTTTGAAGTCATTTCTTTAAGATTTCTATAAAAAGTAATGGGTCATTTGTGGATATTTATAGGTCATAATGGTCTAGGCTCTGATGTGATAACATTACCAGAACAGACAGATCAATTATAAATACATTATTTTTCTTTCAAAGTACACCTTTGTGGTCTAGTGGTCAGAGCTCCTAACTACAGATCCAGAAGTCTCGGGTTGGATCCCAGGCGCTTCCATATTTTTATGGGAAGCAGTGGGTCTGAAACAGGGCCCACTCAGCCTCGTGAGGACAAATGAGGAGCTACTTGAACGAAAAAGTAGCGGTTCTGGTCTAGAAACTAGAGCTTAACGACCTATGTTTTGTTGTCATGAACCCATGACACCCTCTCTTCGCAGAAGTTGACACTATATTCACCAATAGAAGGCGGCCGTTCGGTCGATGTAGCTCAACTACAAGCTGGTGGTTGTTGTTTTTTTATATAACGATCCGAAACGGGATTTTAAAGTACTCATTTGAGTAAAAGTATTGAAACAAAAGTATCGAGGGAAAACGTATTGGTATCTACTTTCTAGTCATCTCTAATCACACGAATAAACGCTTCAAGTCTCGCCTAGTTTGTTGGTTTCCGAATGTCAGATAGGTCAATATGCTTATACCAGTCGGGTGTACTCAGGTGGTCTTTTTTAACATTTCCCCCTCTATTTCTCCACGTAAATGTGGGTACATTTCATCTAAAATTCTACATTCCTCATCCCTACCAACTTAGTCTTAATAGGCAAATATCCTGGACGGATAAGGTCCGGCTAGCAAAGATTATTCATAAAATATTTTACTCAAAATAAATTTTGTAGTTTTTAATATATATAAAAATTTAAACATCGTGTCTTACTACCCGTTCGGGATACACACATATGAATCAAATTAAGCTAATGTGCTAAGGATGAGGAAGGTTTAATTTATAGGAAGTGTAACAGCATTTGCGTAGAGGGATGGTGGAAAAACATTTAGTTAAAAACCACTTTCAATACATCCTACAAGGATTCGAACCTCTATCTCCCCGTCATTATCTGTCTAATATATTGTGAGATTGACTCCTTTTACCAAGAATGTGTAAATTTAATTACAGGAGGACCAAATGAAAAAAAAAATTGGCAGACCAAATACTTTTTTAAAAAAATTATTTTTTAAATAATTAACACGAATAGAAGACTGATAATAATTAGATTAAATACATTCAGAATACAATGTAATTATAAATACCTTAATGTCTTGGTATGTTTTTAAGTTTGTTCAGAAGATTTGTATGATGAAGTGTAAGACGAGTGAAAGTGTGTAACAGATGTTTATCAGTAAGTCTGTTCCTAAGATCACTTTTACTAAGCTTCATGGTTAAAAACCCTTGTTCGCATGAATATGAGGATGCTAATTTGCCATACTTTTGGGCATGATTTACCAAGTTGGCATTATTTTATAAAAATACAGTTTTGTTGTGTTTAAAAATGCCTGCTTCACAACACAAAACATTATAATTATTTATCCCGCGGGCTGGATTAAACACACCGGTGGGATATATTTGGCTCCTGGGGGTTGTAGTTTGGCCTTCCCTGCATCGAATCATGCGGCCACCGAATCATGTGAAAATACTAATAACAAAATTAATAACTATATATATATGACACATGAGGTTTGTATGAATATACAGAGAGAGATATAGTGTGCGGGAGATATAGATATAGTGTTATTAATAGTGTTGCGTTATTCAACTTTAATCCATCTATCACACGTTAAATAAAAGTGTATTACTGTGTAAAGCCTTTTTTTTTAATTATAAATTCTTAGACAAAATTAATACTTACGGTTTCTTAGAAAAACTAGGCAGGAAGAAGCCACGTCCATGTGCTAAGAAACTTAGTAGAACTGCCAAAGTTAGCTGGAAAATAAGAAAAATGTAAAAAATATATTTATTGCGTCTAGCAGGCAGTTATGTAACCCAGAGTTGATAATATGGAGAGAGAAAACTATAATAAGTTTATTGTGGATGAAGATTTAAAAAAAATTACAAACAGTGTTTAAATGATCAATATTTATAGTATATTACAGTACATCTAGTATTAATTTATGGGTGTTTTATTAAGAGTTATTTTTACCATATGCCTAATATAGTGCCCTTTTCCACGGGTCACTTTCAAAACACAGTGTGTCGCCTAGGGACGTGAAAAAAGTATCGATACTTTACTAATATCCATATTTTCCTTTCGATACTAGTATTTTACTCGATACTTTTATTGATATTAGTACTCACACTCCGGTATCGAATTGGTACTGAACGAAACACATTTTTTGCTATCTCCTCAGTCATGGCCCATGCTGAGATTAAATGTTTATTAGGGTGGTCTGTAGAGGAAAAAAAAATTACATTTCTCAATCCTAACTCATTTTTTGTATGACAAGCAAGAAGCAACTCCAGCATTTAGGACCGTATGCCGTGGATGCTTTGTTGACACTAGCGTTGGTCATTGGTGATCGGAACCACACTATCGGTCCACTAAGCATTCACTATACGTTCTTGCATACCGCCCTCAATCTCTCTTAGCTTATCATAATTCATAGCTGTTCTTTCATCTTTGTTTATCAATACAGCTGCCTGACTGGTTGACAGAAGAGTGGAGATTAGTCTACTTAACACCCCCTTCCTTTTTCAATGAGCATGGTCATCGCAAACTAAACAAAAGATGATTTTTTAGGATCACGATAAACTCAGTCTACTCAAGGTGCTCCAAGCAGATGAAGCTGAAACTTTTCTGTGCAGATGAGGCATGGCGTCCATTGTTCTATTGTTTGTCAATAGTTAATAATCTATCTTGATAGAGTATATAAACGACGAATGTAGTTAAAAAAAAATGGCACCTCCCAAAAGTAAACCATGAAAGGTTTTTGAGAAATTGGAACCCGCCTTGTTGGCGTAGTTAGCTAACGCGCTAGTTTCCTGTTGAGCTAGACTGCTGAGGACGGGCGG